>APFE031200149.1:84079-113804 GCA_000404065.3 Pinus taeda
TTTTTTGGTGGAGTATTAATTTAGTTGACTATTTCGTATACCGATCATTTAACCAAAATTTTAAAATAATATATTATTTCAAATGATTTAGTATATTATTATTTCAAATTTTATTGGCTTAGAAAAATTTGAGACTTGTTGTGGGCTTCATGCATCTTGATATATATATTATGTAGGAATATTTACATTAATTCTAAATCTATCTAATAAGAGATGGACAAATGCTAGAACTTAGTAGCATTACTCAAAAAACATTAAATGTTTAATGTTATCCTAAGTTTTATTATTTGGGAACAATTTTTATTATTTCTAAGAATTATTTTGTTGAGTTCAACTACATTAGGGTGTTTAACCACCTCTAGTTGTGCAGTGTCCAATGTTGTCTAGTTGTGTTGCATGCAAGAAATATTGTGTTGAGGTGTCCGCGGAAGGATTAAACTAATGTGCCCTTTTCTCAGTACATTAAAGTATTTATTTTTCCCAGTGCATTAAAGCAACATTGACAGGTACTTACTAGGTATTATATCTCCTTCCCTTTGTACCTGTCCATTAAAGTAACTTTTCCAAAGTACCATATCCCCATTGCCCGATACAATGAAACAACATTGCCATTGAAGCATATTTTCTAGGTACCATATCCCCATCACTCGATGCAGTGAAGTGATTTCTAGGTACCATATCCCCATCCCCATGCAATGAAGCAATGTTGCCAACACAATATCCCTTTCACCTTTTCACCTTGTACATTAGAGCTTTCATCATATAATCCATTTATATTGAAACATTTTAACATAGTAGTACATTGAATGCACCTTATGCTAGAAACAAATTCTTCTTCAAGTGGCTAACTTTAGAAAACCAGATTTTACACAAAATCCTATGAAATTTGGTATGTAAATAGCATTGAGTTCAACTAATAATCAATTTGAATGTAGATATAATTTGAATTTATTTTACCTAATTTTCTATATATATTTTTTGTTCTCTCTAATAGAACATTACAAATTTTATTTATGTTTGCACTAAAATTTTCTATATTTAACTTTTTTATTAAATAATTTATTAATAAAGAAGATAAAAACACTATGACTTCTAATACTATATTTGTATTTTCTTTACACATTACACATTATTAAAAATTCTAATAAAAACTCTATACTAAAAGTTATGAAGACGATAATAATAATAATAAAAAATTCGTGATCTTATGATTTCTCAAACTCAATTAATCATCTGGTTTTCATAGATTTCTACAACATAAATAAATATATCACAATATAATTGATTAGTTTTCATAGATTTCTACAACATAAATAAATATATCACAATATAATTGATTACATTTAAGTTTATAGATTCCAGTGGTTAGGTTAGAATAAGCATATCAAAATATAATTAGAAAATTTAGTAAGCCTATGATTTCTCAAACGCAATTGACCATCTAATTTTCGTTCAATAGTTTTCTACAACATAAATACATATATCAAATATAACTGATTATAATTAGGTTTATAGATTCCACTGATTATGTTGGAATAAGCTTATCAAAATATAATTAGTTATATTTATGTTTTAAGATTCCCATGGTTATATTTATGTTTACATTTTCCACAATCCTTCCCTCCAGTGTACGCCCTCGTGGGCTGACAGTGCCAAGTGGGGAATGAAGTTAAGATATAAATAATTTTTCCTTCGTTCTTATGAAATATGTATTAAAAACACCACCCCATGTAAATGCACCACAGGAAAATTCCCCGAAAAGTCAATCAAAATTCAAGCGAAGACCTAGATTGCAAAATGCCGTACTACAGAACCAATACGCTAGTTTATTCAGAACGAATAAGTTCAAATCTCAATATTGACAGTGGGCTCTCAGATGCATAATACTTTTTAATTTAATGAATTGCATTTTTATAGATTTTAGTAGTTGTTAGTGTTATCAATAAATAAAATTAGCAATTGTCCCAAAAGTTACAAAGAGAGGTCGATAGGATTATTAAATTAGAATTGTTGAATTTTTCTAGAAGAGTTAATTGGTTACTCAACGCTGCAATGTCAAAGCATTATCCCCATTCAAAAGCAAAGAAGTAGCAAATATAAACACGAGTGTACTATGCAAACCAATCATTGGCATCTGAAAAATCAAGAAAATAAAGTGGATGACCAGTTAAGGAGATGATAGTGTCCCTTTTTTCTGGCCTTCTTCGGCCGCCTTTTGCGCGGGAGGCTTCATGCTCACAGACATAAAGAAGAATGTCGACTTAAATTCACATAGTTACACACAATTTCTTTAAACTAAAAGTATTTTCACATAGTTAATTCATTTTTCAACATTTCATCATTTTACACCATCTTCAAATTCATTGTGTATGTACCTCTAATCATTCTTCCAAATTAACATATTGTTTTTGTCTAAATTTAGATTGCCACTAAGAGGCCATGAAAAACTATCATCAACTTACCCCAGCGCAACATTAAACTATGAACCATACTAAAATTAAAGTATATTATATTTTGAAACTATATATATTATATATATATATATGGAAATTGGTATAAACATTGTTTTTTATTTTATTTTAAAGGGAGTGTGGGAAACAAGTCGAAGAACAACAATCTAAAGTCTTAAAATTACAAATACCAAAATGATTATAAATATCAAAATTAACGGGCAGAAATCTATCTTAAGTATGGATCTGACATGGGCCTAGAGGGATCAAATTTCTTCCCATGGAACCTTTTTAAAGCGCAAAATACAATGTGTTATTTTTCATTGTTTAAATTGTATTTTTGAATGCTAATTAGAGTATATATAACCAAATAAAATATTTAATCATATTTTTTTATTTTTATCTTTATTATAAATATATATTTGAAATTGATATCAACAAAAAATTAGTTAAAAAAATTCACATTAATTATTTAATCTATTATTAAAATATTTTAAAAAAATATTAAATTTAAATATCTAATTTATACTCAACCTCTAATTCACACTCAAATTATTTCAGGTAGGAATTATGAATTGAGGCCAGCATTAAACACTCAACTGAACCGGATTAAATCATTAACAGTGTTACATCTGTGTAGCCTATCACTTGGCTACACACTGCAATCTTCAGCTCGGCTATCCATACAGTGTCTTTCTTAAAGAAGAGAGAATGTCACTGATCATTAACTTAAATTAAATTTAAAATGAGAATGCTCACGAGATTAAGATTCTAAATAAATCTCAATCGTCAATTTAAAATAAAGAAAAAGAGTATTGGATGTAAAATAAAGGGAATATTTTTTTATTAGATAGATGTGATATCTTGACCAACCAGCTAAGTTTTTTAAACAAAATTGAAATGGTGAAACGCATATTCCAAAATACGACGTCCACCTACTCTTGCATAAAATTTGTATATAATAAAAGAGATATTTGACGATCAACAAATTTTCGTTTGACGGAAAAGGTAAAGTTGAAATTCCACACCTGTAACCTGCCATGCTTCCGGTATGCATCGAAGGTTCTTCGCTCGTTCCTTGTACTGGCGGGTACATGAAATTCCACGAAATTCCAAGGGAACTGGAATTTATCACCAAGGGAATCAAATTTTAAATTCAAAAAGGCATGTGCATGTGCGGCCATTGACGATGCCAGGTCCTCCTAATTTACAAATGAAACATAGTCGAGCAAAGGGCTATTGCTCCGGTCCCTAACCTAACCAGCGATTACTTTCTATACGGCTGTCAAGGAGAAGCAACATCGTCGAAGACCGGCACTCGTGAAAAATTCTGACTTGGTGCGTTCACGGTGAATACCAGATCTCTCATTGCCAGGCCCCCACTTCATTTCGGCCAGCACACTTTGTCCGAGGTGACCAATGTCCATTTTCTATCCTGTTGCACTCCTTTCCACATAAACTAAAAGACCCACTAAATCTTTATACATGGATTTTGGATTTGGTAACCTCGAAAGCTCGTAGACCAGTAATGCTTGCAGTCAGTAGACCAGTAAAGCTTGGTAGCCTTCCTCGGCCACCAACTTTTCATTATGACCTTCCTGAATTATGCAAGTTTGTAGAGCTTCCATCTGCTCCTCCAACCTTCGTTTCTATTGGAAGATATGTTCAAATTCTAACTTGTTCCACTGCTTGATTCTTAGTTTTAGTTCCTTTAACGTTAACTGCATTGTATGCATTAGAGAACTACCTGTAACCTCGATCTCCTTCCACCAACCCTCAAGTTTCGCCAAAAAGATAAGGTGTTGAACCCAGAATCTTTCAAAGTGGAATGGGCGGTTATGGTGGACTGTTTTGAAATCAATGACTAGATGGATTGGCCAACGATACGGACCCATGCATGGAAGATTCATTGCTTCCATGAAGAGGTCGCATTCCAACGAATCTTTCAAAGTGGAATGGGCGGTTATGGTGGACTGTTTTGAAATCAATGACTGGATGGATTGGCCAACGATACAGACCCATGCATTGAAGATTCATTGCTTCCATGAAGAGGTCGCATTCCAACTAAGTCTTCAATAAGGAGGAAACGACCTAGCCTGCAAGCAATCTGGTGTTTAACAACTATCTGGTTATTTCAAAGTGTGCTTTCGATTCATTGTATCAACCTCTACAAGTTTTAAATCCTGGATCAAGTCTTGAAAAATGAATGATGCAGGCTCCAAGCGTCGGATCCCACCTTTCTTTTCCTCTAGGCTCCGAATCAGATTGAAATTTCCGCCTAAAATACAACTCTCTCCCTTGGTTTGACATTAGAGCATCTTGATCTCATTGAGAAATCATTCTTTCCCATTTGGGGCTTTCAGATGGTGGTTCTAGTTTCTTTGGATCGGGTTGCTCACAAGAATCCTCTGTATAAACTCAAAACCTGCCTTTGCATTACCGCGAGCCTTTGCGCAGGGGCCATCAATGACATATTCTATAAATTATGGTGGCCAAGACTAGAAGCTGCGTAAAACCGGCCACCCACCAAGATTTCATTAAATCCGAGAGAGGAATTGGGATCCCTAATGATTTTTCATTAAATCTCAGCGAGGATGGAGACTAATACAAGATAATGGTAAAAGAATAGGAAAAAGCAATAAAAATATTTTCAAGAGTGACATAAAAAATTGGGAAAAAGCAATAAAAATATTTGCAGAATTTGGAAGTGAAAAGAATGCAACTCAACCAATAAATAGAAAAACAGTGAAACTTCAAATCAATGATTAAAAATGTTTCACATGATGAGTAAGATAAAAGTATTGACCATTGTTGATGTATAAGAAAGCCTATCCAATTAATTAATTTTACTTTATTTGTTTAGAGTAATTTAATTGATAATGGCTATGGAAAATTAAAAATTATTTTTATTAAATTTATAAAAAAATTAATTTAATTGATTAAACTTTAAAATTAAATTTTAAATAAAAATATAAAAATTATCAATAATTTTAATTCATTAAAAATTAATAATAAGAGATTTAAATGACAAGTTTAGTTAATGAAACTTTGTAATTATTTTTATTTACGCCTTTTTCCCTCTGAAATCAACTTTGCTAAATGACACCGTGTACTTTTAAACGCGGTTGATACTATTTGTTAGACGATTAAAGTATTTCGCTCCATCGGATCACAAAGTAGGTATTACGGTTACGTTGAACGTAGCTAAGGTAGTTATATGTGTAAATGTGTCGTTTTTAAACGCCGTTGATACTATTTGTTAGACGATTAAAAGTTGTTAAGGTGGTTATAGGGGTAACTATCACTCCAAGGAAGTTCTTGGTGAAGATTCAAGAGCATCTAATGAAGTAATGAAGAGAAAGAAAAACCAAGAAAGGAAAGCTGGAGAGTTCTTAACTTTTAAAATCTTGGAGGAGCATGGTCGCTGGTTGTGTAACAAAAAATAGTGGAGGAAAAAATGAATGTCATATTTTTACACTAATAAAATAAAATGGTAATTATAAAAAAATTTATTTATTGGTTTTTATTCTTTTTTTTTTTATTAAGATGTGTGAGTTTTGAATTAATTATGCATAATGTCATTTAAAAAGATAGTTAATCAATAATAAATTTAATATAATTATAATAAAATATATTAAATAGGTTAGATGATCTATAATTATTGGATAATAGAAATGTCATGTTTTCACACCAATAAAATAAAATGGTAATTATAAAAAGTTATTTATTGGATTTTATCTTTTTTGTTTACTAGGATGTGTGAGTTTTGAAATGATTGCCTGTTTAACTTTTGGTTTGAGAAATAATGGGGCATTAAAACACTCAAAATCACTTTGTATGGTACCTTGTCTTGGCCACATAATCCTTTAGCAACACTACTAAAGGTGAAGTCAACAAGGGGAAGTCAACAACCCCAATCACAAAACAAGGCGAAGTCAACAACCCCACCCCAATCACGAGGTGAAGTCAACAACTCCAATCAATCCTTTAGCAACACTACTAAAGGTGAAGTCAATAAGGCGAAGTCAACAACCCCAAAGTCAACAACCCCAATCACAGAACAAAGTCAACAACCCCAATCACAGAATGAGGTGAACTCAATAATCCCACCCCACAACTCCAATCAATCCTTTAACAACACTACTAAAGGTGAAGTCAATAAGACGAAGTCAACAACCCCAATCACAGAACAAAGTCAACAACCGGAATCAGAGGATGAGGTGAAGTCAATAATCCCACCCCAATCACAAAACGAAATCAACAACCCCAATCATAGAATGAGGCGAAGTCAACAACCTCACCCCAATCACAAAACGAGGTGAAGTCAACAACCCCAACAACCCCAATCAGAGAACGAGGTGGAGATCTCCCTCAAAAGTAGACCTGGACATTTTTTTTATCATAGGGATCTAATATATTATATCATAATTATGGTGCTCATTCGTCATTTGAAGGCCCTATAACTTTTTATTTACCATTAAAAATTTAGTAAAAGAAAGAGAATAAAGAAAGTTGATTAATTAATTATGTGTAATGTCTATTAAAAATATAGTTAATCAATGTATAGTAAAAGATATTAAGTAGGTTAGATTATTTATAATTATTCAATAATAAAAATGTCATGTTTTCACACCCATAAAATAAAATAGTAATTATAAAAAAAATATTTATTTGATTATATCTTTTTTGTTTACTAAGATGTGTGAGTTTTGAATTAATTATGAGTAATGCCTATTAAAAAAATAGTTAATCAATAAGTTTAATAAAATATATTAAATAGGTTAGATTATCTATAATTATTGGATAATAGAAATGTCATGTTTTCACACCCATAAAATAAAATGGTAATTATAAAAAAGTTATTTATTGGATTTTATCTTTCTTATTTGCTAAGATGTGTGAGTTTTGAAATGACTACCTGTTTAACTTTTGGTTTGAGAAATAGTGGGCCATTAAAACACTCAAAATCACTTTGTATTGTACCTAGTCTTGGCCACAATCCTTTAGCAACATCACTGAAGGTGAAGTAAACAAGCCAGCCCAATCACAGAAGGAGGCGAAGTCAACAACCCCTGCCCAATCACAGAACGAGGCGAAGTCAACAACCCCAATCACAGAACGAGGGGAGATCTCCCTCAAAAGTAGACCTAGACATTTTTTTTATCATAGCCATCTAATATATTATATCGTAATTATGGCGCTCATTTGTCATTTGAAGGCACTATAACATATGACCGAATACTGAGAGAGGCAGAGGCGGAGATTGTGATGACAATCATGGGATTCTTTCTTATTTTCCACAGATTCTCTTCTGTTGGGCCTCATGTGCCTCCCTCAAAAGTAGACCTGGACATTTTTTTTTTATCATAGCCATCTAATATATTATATCATAATTATGGTGCTCATTTGTCATTTGAAGGCCCTATTTGTTTCCATTCTCAATTAATTACAATTGTATTCTAATGATTAAGATGGGATGTTGTCATGATCAGACTTAGGTTCAAACCTTAGCAGACATAAATCTTGAAAATCAACTTGTTAACTGGATTTGACAGCCATTCATATGTTCTGGGTAAGAAACACACATTAGCATACATAAATCTTGAAAATCAACTTGTTAACTGGATTTGACAGCTATTCATATGTTCTAGGTAAGAAACACAATAAAGCAAACACAATAACACAAACTTTGTTGGAGAACATCTCAGTGACTGAAGGTATAAATCTGTGCACATTGAGCTCCAATGCTTAAACAAAGCAAACATAAATCTTGAAAATCAACTTGTTAATTGGATTTGACAACCATTCATATGTTCTAGGTAAGAAACACAATAACACAAACACAATAATGCAAACTTTGTTAGAGAACATCTTAGTGACTAAAGGTATAAATCTGTGCAAACTGAGCTCCAATGCTCAAATGCAATATTTATGAAAGGTAATTGACTGGTATGTGGATGAAGCAAGCATTTGGAGCCTAATTCGTGAAGCTAATCCAAGAATTTAAAGTTGAACAATGATGTCCTAACCAGACACCCAGTAAGGCATAAATGATGGGTTTATTTTGAATCCTCTTAAGGACATTTGGAAGGAATATCTGTGAGAATTATTGAGACATTTTTAAGGTTAAATTCTTGGCATAATTCCGAGGGTAAGTCCAGAGAGTTGTTGCAAAAAAATATAAAGATATGAACTTACAAATGCAAAAAAATATAAAGATATGAACTTACAAATTTGAGGTAGCTTCTGTGAGTTGGAAATGTATAAGCCTTGTGGGAATGCTTGACACCTTTTTAAGGTTAAAAAGTCTTGGCATAATTCTGAGGGTAAGTCCGGAGAGTTGTTGTAAACAAATACAAATATATGAACTCACAAATATGAGGTAGCTTCTATGAGTTGGAAATGTCTAAGCTTTCAACTACATCATACTTAGAGATTGTGGTCCAGGTGTTAACATTGAGCAGTAAAGTTATTTTAGTTAGAATGAGTAATGACAGGACAAACAACCTTGTATAGAAATTGCAATGATATTTTTCTAAAGGTGACTTAATTGTATTACATTGATTTTGACATGAGAGTATCAGTAAAATGATATAAGTCATTGCATCTGGTACACCTATGTTTGGTGCATTAATGACTGTATGAGATTGAAGGAATCTCGTGGCATTCTCGATTAGAACTATTGCTTGTTTGATTACAGCTATTGCTTGATTGACAACAACATGAACCTTGTGTTGTACAACAAGCTAATCCAAGAATTTAAGGTTGAACAGTGATGCCCTAACGAGACACCCACTAGGGCACAACTGATGGGTTTTTTTTTAATCCTCTTAAGAACATTTGGAAGGTAGATTTGTGAGAATGCTTGGCACATTTTTAAGGTTAAAATCTTGGCACAATTATGAGGGTAAGATCAGAGATTTGTTGCAAACAAATATAAAGATCTGAACTTACATATATGAGGCAACTTCTATGACTTGGCAATGTCCAAGCTTTCAACTATCCCTTGGTATGAGTGAATTTTGTATGCCCAGTTTAAGCTTATCCAAGACAAATAGTCCAACACCAATCTGTGTCCTTTCTTGCAGCTACTATGGAAGATTTGTTCTACAAAACTACATCATACTTACCGATTCTGGTCCAAGTGTTAACAATAAGCAATAAAGTTATTTTAGTTAGAATGAGTAATGATAGGACAATCATCCTTGTGTAGAAATTGCAATGAGATTCTTCTTAAAGGTGACTTAATTGTATCACATTAATTTTGACATGACAACATCAATAAAATGATATATAAGTCATTGCAACTGGTGCACCTATGTTTGGTTTATTAATCACTATTTGAGATTGAAGGAATTTGGTTGCATTTCTTGATCAGAACTATTGCTTCACTGACAACAACATGAGCCTCGTGTTGTAAAACAATTGTATAATTTGACTGTGAAGGATTTAAGGAGAAGTAACGTTGTTTTTGCTGAGCCAAGTAAGGATTATCAAGTATACAATTTATTGGTCCTGTGGTATACATTGTTTGGATCTTGTTTTCTCCCTTGATTGTAAGTGCATAAAAATATTAGATTCATAGGCCAAGGTACGATTAATCATGTGATCCAATGATCTTGGACATTTTCTATTGACTTCTTCAAAACTTATTTCCATTTGATCTTCCAAAATCTGAAGATAGTTTTATTGGTTGGAACAATGCTACAACTTACAAGTTATAATAACAGAGATTTTGTTCTGCATAATGCTTTCCACCTTGCAATCTTTTTCTGGATATGGTTAAGTGATATTCTCTTCGAGTAAAGAATAAATTCTTGTGTGTAGAGTTATTGGGTTTACTATAGTAATGATCATAACATTTTGTAGTGTTTTGTTTGTTGGTCTGTGGTTTAGTGGTTGAGTGGTTGAGACAGTGCATCACCATGTTAATGACCCAAAGTCAAACTTAGAGATCAAAGCCCTAAGTTGGTTTAATTTTAAGAGATTTATATGAAATATTATTTCAATAATTCATTAGAATTTCATTTATGCTACATCTCTGCATCTTATTTATATTTACCCATTCCCATGTTGCGATTGTTCCTCAATTTATGCCTTACAGAGTTTCCTTTGCAACATCTATTGCAAATGCTAATTAAATTATAAAATGTAAATTGTTATGGATAAAACTTCACAAATTATTGTGAATTTAAGTACAGAATTTAGACCTTAATCTTATTTTAAAAAAAAAAAGGATAAACGCCATGGAAACGTTAGTTAAAAAAATGAAAGAAGCAAATTCGATTAATGATGGTTAAAAATTTCTATATTTAAAAAATAAATTTTGATTAAAAAATTGAATTACAATATTCTTTTGATAGACATTAAGTTTAGGACAATTTTATAAAGTTGTTAGACTACATTTCAAGTTTGTCATTTGCTCCCTGTAATAAGTAAGTCAAATGATTAGCTGTTCGTTTAAAACACGTCTCATAAGTAAATAATTGGTTGTTTGTTTTTACATTTAATTACTTATTTATTTTTACATTTTCTAAATTGAACCAGAATAAAACAATATGCATCCAATAAAATGTAAAGTCAATGAGCAAAACATAAACATAAACAGTAATGAAACTTGACCTTCCCTATTATGATTTTTAGCTATTTCAAAATATATGGGCTAAGATAAGATATTCTGTGGCTGTTTTCGTATGTATGTGACCTGACATTCCATGGCATGTTTTTGAGAGATCTCAAAATTTATGGGCCAAGATTTTTTGTGGCTGTCAAATTTACTCCTATTTTCATTTGTTTATGAATTCAACCTCATAAATCTGGACCTCTGCTCAAACAAGACCCACAGACTACAGGGGCTAATTAGTAGTTACATTGTTCTCTCTGCCGCTTAACTGGAAGAGGCGTTGATCGCCACTAAAAACTTGCCCTGATAAATGTTTAACTGAAGAAAAATCCTTAAAGAAAAACACACATCCGTTCAGAGGTAAATTCGCAGTCACTCTGTCCTCTCTACTGGGAGAGGCATCGATGACTGCTAAACCATCACACAAAAGTAAGCTGATAGGCAAGGATACCATAAATTAAGTCCTACACATAAATAAACAGCCAAGAAGATAGTTTACCTACCTTCCAATTCAGTAATGGTGACATTATTTATAGAAGGAACCCAAGGACCATCTGGGAAGGCAGTCGACACTGAGGATGCTTGTGACCCTTCGAGGTTACTCTCACTAGTTTTAAAAAATGCGGGCTTTTTGGGATTTGTCAGCCACAGAACAGCTGGAGATCATCAGTATAACATTAGAGATAGTGAGGCGGATGCCTGCATCAGCTTGGGTGCATAGGAGGGCAACATGAATACATCTTACAGCTTGATCCGCCCGGCAAGTTTCTCTTATTGTGGAATCTATCATATTTAAAAGATGCCCTACCTTGTATAATCTCCATGCCTGCATCACACCATAAGTAAACCCATTGCTCACTTAACAATTAATTTCTCACAGAAAAGCACACTATTAAAAGAACTATGAATTTATTTATTGAAGCCAAATTTTTGAAGTAGTAGGCTTTGCGTTTCTTGAGGAAAATCTGCATCACTGATTTTTCTTCTACTCACAATCTCAAGGACTAACACTCGAAAACTATAAAAATCAACTTTCATGGATAGTTGACCCCGCATTGCATACTCTGGCGCCATGTAACCGCTACATTCTCCAATTAGAAACAGAAACACTTCAAGTAAGTGGGTTGTTTGGTGTCTAAATCACATGATTGAATAAATGTCAACTGTTCATAAATGGCAGCAAGGAAGGGTGGAGGGAAGTGTTAGATTACTATGTTCCAGCAACTCTTGTTTGGATATGGCTCTTGTCTTCTGGAAACAGTCTTGCTAACCCAAAGTCTGCTATCTTTGGATTCGATGGCTTATCAAGCAAAATGTTGTTTGCTTTAATGTCTGTGTGAATGATTCGAGAATCTGATTCCTCATGGAGATATCGAAGACCACCAGCTATTCCCATTACGCTTTTGTAGCGCGTCTGCCAATCGAGCAGTTTCCCATGTTCATCTGGATCTGCATTGTCACAATTCAAGCATGGTAACTTCAAAAACGTATGAATAATAAGAATGCCGAATCTCGTAATTTCTTTAAATGTTTTCATAGATAAAATTAGCTCAATCAAATAATATATTCTAATGATCAATAATGAGGAAATTACAAGATATTTATACAATCAATAGTCTCAAGATAGGAAAGCTATCTTAGACGTACAGTAGTGTGGTTGAGAGATTCTCTCAACCACACACTAATCTAGAGAAAACTAAATCCCTATTATATAGGAACAAACTCCTCAAATGGAGAATTGTAACCATAGACAAGTAGGAATTAATAATTTCCAACTCCCCCCCTTAATGACTACTTGTCATGATAGTGAAATCCACCATCATCATCACACGAATTGCATGTACAAAACCTCCAAAAACACAATCTCCCGCCCTCGGACAGATCCACAATCTGCAAATTTGGCGTTTCCAATACAGCTAAATTGATCCGATCTACCTCTCCTGCAGATCCACTTGAAGGTGAATTGGCGCGATCCTGAATGATAAACCTGCGCCATTGGCACGATTAATGGCCTAACAGACGCGCCAGTTGGCCATCCTGGTGCTGCTGTCAGCGCGAAAACGCCAATCCCCTTCTACTCAGAGAAAATCATCTGAGTCCGAGCCAGGTGTTACTGCAGCCCACCTGCTCCTACAAGCATAAAGCTCTTGTGTACACTCGCCACCACCGGGCAGATCCGATCTGCTACCACCGAGCAATCAAGGATCTCACTTCGCCACCACCGGGCAGATCCGATCTGCTACCACCGAGCGATCAAGGATCTCATTTCGCCACCACCGGGCAGATCCGATCTGCTACCACCGAGCAATCAAGGATCTCAGTTTGCCACCATCGGGCAACTCCTGTAGCCACTAAGGCTCTATAGATGGTTTCAGGCTGACCACAAACCATTACAAAGTGGTTTTGAGATCACCACGAACTTTCAAATGCCTTAGCAAGGCTTACATTCAACATTTGAAGTTTCTAGTACATACAATGACTATTACAATAATATGTTAGGGAGTCTATCCCACAAACCACACTAAAAAAAAAATCTACTTTGTTGTCCACCAGACACAGGCACTCACAGCCCCACGAAGAGAACACAATTTTTCTCTTCAATAACAATTTTCAAGCATACTGCCTCATGCTTGCTACCAATCTGCAACAAGATCTCGATCATCCTTCAATCTCTGATGTAGCTTCAATTGATATCGTTTTCACTGTCATGTCTTCACCATTCCCTGCAAATTTGCTTAGTGTTGGAATGACCAGTTCCAACACACATTCAAAATTGTGACAATAGTTGGTCAGACTAATGTCACTTAAATTACAACATTACAACTAGTTTTATTTTCATGACAGTTAATCAATATATTGCATCATCAGAGAGTTAATGAGACCAAAAAATTCAACTTGCAGCTATCTCCTCCGGCACTCTGGCACCAGCTAGGGAGCTTCACGCGGCTTCACGAATTGGCACAACCAGACGATCATAAACTGTAACCCATACCATGACGCTCAGAACATCAAATACGGATAACGATGCTGGAGGAATATGGAACTTTGACCCAATGCTAGCATCCAATGTCATGCCCTGTTCAACAAACAATGTAGAACTTTGGGAATAAACAGCAGCAAACACACTACCAGTCGCCCAGATGGGAAACATACGAAGAAGAATCTTCAGCTCTTCCACTTGGGTCACTATACATAGCCTCCAGGGATTAGAAAAGCCACCCTTCCTAACATCGTCATCTGTTATTATTGCTGCTTTGTCAAGACACTTGAATTAATCGGACGGAGAGACAATACAGTGGCTGTTACAGCAGTCGGAGCCATCGATCATCGCAGCAACCGGCACGGGAACGATTCCCAAGATGGCCACCATCATGGTTGGCTCCTCCCGCGCCCAGCTTCGACATCCTGCGCCGCCTTTCTATTTCTGGCAATAACACTACAGATTTGGCACTTGGAGGGCAGCCATTTCATCAAGAGGGTTTTGCAGAGAAAGGCCGAACACGAGGTAGGTACTGCTTTAAAGCCCTTTCATTACGGCAATTTGAACCTGGTACCTGCCGGGGCCGCCATGTGGACGCCCAAACCCAGCACTGTATGGATGCTTCCCGTTAACACGGATCTGACACCGGCTAAACAGCAGATATGGACGACGGCAGCGGATGCAAAAACACATGCCTTTCTTCTTCACTAGAAATTTGAGATCCTCCACAGCAGATTTTCTCACAAATTGATGCAATTTATCCTCAAACTCGAATGCAGATACCCCTTGATTGTATACTGACAGAGATTAAGGAATTCTTCGTAATTCAAGAATTTCGTATTCCAATTCAGGTCTTCAGTTCAAGAACAAATGCACAAATTTTTGTCCACTCAATAGCATCAGCTATCTTATGAATCTTCTGTTTGCACACACCATGGTCTAAAATACAATCTTTTCCAATCCATGAAATAAATGCAAGATTAAGCAGCACCAAATGTTAGTAGCTATTGCAGGACATTGACAAGTCTGACCTGAGAGTTTACATGCAGACCTGCATAAAATGGAAAATGGCATGGTGTGTTTCATCTCTCGAATCTGTTCTGGAGAAATGGGCGCATTAAAATCGGGTCTGATTCTTCTCTGTTCTTTCTCTAGAATTGCAGGGTTCGATTCCAATAATGTTATAGCCCACAGCGAAGAAGATGCAGATGCATCTTGAGTAGCAAATAAAAAGTCAAAAAATATATCCTCCAATTTCAATATCATTAGAATGTAGAGGTCTACGGGCATCTATCCTTTCTGCTTCTTTAATTTCGTTTACAGTCTCAGCCATCCAAAAATCAACTAGACAAGCAGTTTCCTTGCCGTTCTCCATCATCTTTTTGCTCTCATGAGCACAGCCTGTCAGAGTCTTTGCCAGACGAGACATCGCATGCCTAGCTTTATAGAATGCAAATCCCGGAAAATTGATTGGCAATGCCATGAGGCCGGTATTGAAAAGATTGTAATCTCCGTTAAATTGTTCTCTGGTCTGTTTACTCAAGTATGGACCCACGAAAACATTCTGCGAGGTCTCCGTATCCCCGATCGTCTCACTGCCACAAAGAGCCAACCTCTCCAAGACTTGGCAATTGGAAGCCAGAGGACTCAAGTTCGTTGCAGTCAGATTCAAGCCAATCAACACCAACTCCTGCAAATTTTGACACTTTTTCCACAGGACGCAACTAACAGCACCCTTTCCGCTAGATCACTAAACACGCAACACATCCACACAGCGATGCCACAGCCTTACAAAGGCCGCTGCCACATCTGCCACATGAAACCACAGCCAAATGATGGCCAAATTACCACCAATCAACTTTCTTGACTTCCACTGCAGCGATTAAGCCATCACCAACAAGCAGATCCACCAGTCCAGCTAGAAAATGGCGGCGACGGCAACAACAAATTCAAAGGCAGGCTTCATCTCCGCCTCTGCTTCGATGGGGGTTACCATTTTCTGGACGAGGCCGCACAGCAACTCCAGCAATATCTCGGCCACGGCTTTTCTTGCCAGATCCTTCTCTGGCTCTCAACACAACAGGACTCCATCCGTTCATGGAATCAGCAAATCTCACCAGGTTTTCTGGCACACCAGTGTTCTTCGCCCTGTGCTTCCCTAGCTAATGGACAGCAGAAGATGGACAAACAAATAATCACAAAACTTTTATTTTTTTTTCAGCCCAGGAGTAGCCCAGCCCACCAGGGGCTAGGCCCTCAGGCTCTGATACCAAGATAAAATTAGCTCAATCAAATAATATATTCTAATGATCAATAATGAGGAAATTACAAGATATTTATACAATCAATAGTCTCAAGATAGGAAAGCTATCTTAGACGTACAGTAGTGTGGTTGAGAGATTCTCTCAACCACACACTAATCTAGAGAAAACTAAATCCCTATTATATAGGAACAAACTCCTCAAATGGAGAATTGTAACCATAGACAAGTGGGAATTAATAATTTCCAACTTTCATTGATTCGTAATCTTTCTTAGATAGCCTTGAAGCTTACCAAACAGACTGGTGTGAAGACTCTTGTTTGGCAAATACTCATAAACGATTAACCTTTCTTGTCCCTCTGCGCAGCACCCAAGCAGCTTTACAAGATTTCGGTGTCGAACATTGGCTAAAACCTTCACTTCATTCATAAATGAAATTCTTCGTTTCCTTGACTAGATCTAACAGACAACCTGTTTACTGCAATTTGTTTTCCGTCTTTTGCGTTTCCTTACAAAAAAGGCAACAATATCAACAACTCAAAAAGCCAACAAAATCAACAACTCAGTATAAGAAAGAAAGTCATTCATTTTCCTTGCTATCACATTTAATTATCTGTAAAATCTCATTTTGCAAATTGTACTTCACGGTCTAATGAATGAATTTGCAAGTGCAGGCTTTCACAGTTTAAATTCATATTTCTGTTTTTTCCTTCTGGAAAAACTGTGGCAGAGGTGTGACCTATAAACCCTAATTTTTTACCCTTTCTTGACTTCATTATTAGCCTTTTTGTGGCCTCCTATTACCCCAAATTTCCATTTAACCTTGTCTGCTACATTTTACATTCAAGAAAATTTATTTGTCTCTGTTGATGAGTGTCCACTAGAAACTTGAGAGGTTTCACACATTAGCCACAATTTTTCCAGAAACAACCAGCATAAATAAATCTAATGAATGTTTCTCTTTATATTCACTCAAAAAACTTTATTTGTCCCTCATTACGAGTATAGCACTTGAAACTGAGGCATCTCTCACAGGTTTTATAAAAGCAACAAACAGAAATAAATCTGATAAATGTTTCGATGTTTTCTGTGCAATATCTAAATGTTATTTTTGTTAATTAATTTCGACTGATTTTCTAACCAAAACTAAATAACAAGTATAATTTACCAGGTATACAGAGCCAAAGCCCGCCCCTCCTCCCAGCTTGTTGCTTTCATGAAAATTGTCCGTTGATTCTATGAGCGCTTCTAAGCTGAAGAGAATTTGCTTATGCTTCAGTAATGTCGATTCCGAGTAATTTTCATGTATTCCTGTGTAAAAGAAAAGGTGAATAAGAATCTAACCGCCTCGTGGGATAACAACAATTTACCGGTGTGAAACAGAGGTCAAACTGTAGGTTTTACCTTCATTCTGAGCACGGGTTACTTGCCTCGCTGAAATAACAGCAGATTTCAGTTTCCTTCGCAGGGCAAACAAACCGATCACTAAAGCTAGAAGCACGCCTCCCACAATCCCCAATATTATGTCTATCCTTTTTGGGGAGCTACCTTCAGAGTAGACATGTAATATATTGTATTGTCATTTACAAAACTTGGAACAATCAAATTGTGTAACCCCAAAAGGGGTCAAATACTAAACGTAAATGCAGTAGCAGAGAGAGATTATATGTACACTACTTGTTTCATTCCGCCGAGGAGTCTGGGCACCTCCTTTTGGAGGGTTTGGCAGGGAAGTATCGAGAAAGGGGTATATCTCATATCGGACCGTGCAGCTTCCCAACATTGCTTGAGCTCCTTGCTTCATAGAAGACCATTGGTAGAGGTTATTCATTGCAAATTCCAAACAAGATATGCAGTCGTTGATGGATATATCTCTCCAACACTGAACTCGACCGTAAACGGTGCCACCAGAAGAATATGCAGCACTTCTTCAGCAAATCTATTTTCCCCATTGCGATAGGCCGCATCAGACAGCTCGGAAAGAAGATTAAAAGTAGTGTTCGTAAAGTTTTTAAGATAATTTGTATTCATATAGTTTGCAGTCTCCAGATAATTCCCATCGGTGTCTAGCTTTGAGAAGAAGCTAGAGTTGTCGTATCGCAGAAAGCAGTTATCTAGCATTAGTTCACCATCTGTGGCGTTTCCGCAATATTTCATAAGACTACTAAGCGCTTCCTGTGAGCAGATTGAGCAGTCTTGCTGAGATATGTCTCCCGAGCACTGGAGGAGGCCATAAATTATGTTGGGACTTTGACATACAAAGAAGTGCAGAACTCTGTTTGAGATGCAATCATAACTAGATCACTCATTAACACAACCAAATTGCCCCAAAAAGTATCTGCTTCGACGGAAACAAAGCTGGTAATGAATAATAAACCAACAAGAAGAAATTGAATAGTTGCTGCTTTGCAAGCATTATGGTTATGGAAGTTTCTCATCACATTCGAACTGGCAGGCTCTTTGTCAAGGATTCTAATTAATATGGGATGCAGGCCGCTATAACATTGCTTGAATTAGGGCAATGCTCGAGACAGGAAGCGATGGTCAATCGTGTGGATAGGTAATGCAAATCATCTTGCAAATTTGACATTATTGTCCTCAAAGCGTATGTATGTATTGGAACCTGAAACTCGTCAATGGAAAATTCCGTGAAGCTGCTCCTATATGTCTTCTTCAACTTTCGTGAGAATGTGTGGTCGGTCGTCGAAATGGACTGGGTACCGGAATATCCTCTGACTTCTTCTAGAAGCTTTAAAAACCGATAAGGAAAATTCTGGAGTATACGTCTTTTAAATACTTCTTGTTTTTAGGAAATGGAAAGAAAACTGATGAATAGTGTTTAAAATGTTTTAGATATTTTTAATTTAAAATAATCTAAAAATATTGAAAAAATGTATTATAAGGAAAAAAATATAATATAAAAATTATTATTTACAATAACAAAATCTTAAAGATGTAAATCTAGAAAATATATTTGAATAATCTCCACATATTCAAAAATTTATCTAGTAAATACTAAATAAATTCATATAAAACTAAACTATTTATAAAATTTAATATCATTTACTTATATGATGTAAATTTAACAATAATAAAAACAAACTATTTTTTAAAATTGTGATCAATTAAAAAGATTTCAATTTTCTATAATCAACCCCAATGCTCACAATTTCAGTGAACAGTGACTACTAATCACAAGCTGTAGTGCTTACTATTTCACAGTGGATAGGCACCTGGTATGGTTATAGTTCAAAAGAATGTTTCGCTAAAAACCCAAATGACTTTTAGTAAACAAGTTATTCTCTTTCAAATTTTTTAAACCTAAAATATTTGGTTTGCGAATATTACTGTTATTAATCCGCCGTATCACCGAATTGTCATATTTTTTACACCAATTCAGCGGAACGTAGTAACCATGTTTGGATTAGTTGAGCACAGAATTACCAAGGTCTCAAGAAGTCAACAACATATTTGTGTTCTCAACAAAATTAAATGGTCAAAATTGCAGTGTTGAAACGTGTACGTGGCAAAAGAAGATAAACCTTGATATAAGTCATGGATCGCCTCACTCCATTTCCATCTTAGTTGCAGTAGATGCTTTTACATGTAGCAATGGAATATTTTAAGTCACTTCGACCAGTTTTTTTTAAGAGAAAGTGGCAACTTCACCATTTTGGCAAGCAACGTATGGCTGACAGTTTTACTAAAATCCTTTATCGATGTTGCATCCACAAATAGAGAGTTATTAATCATTGGGCATTTTGTGACCATAGAATTTTAGGGTTAATTGATTGTTTTCTTTTAGAGGCATTAGTGGTGATATGAATATAGTATTGGTTTTGTGTGTTATATTTTAAAAGACTAATTAATGAATAGAGAAACATAATTAAGTTAATGGTTCTCAATGTTTTTTAGTGTTGAGAGAATATCTGTTATATGTTGATGAGTCTTGTTGTATTTGGGGCTTCAAGAGCATCAATTATAGGTTATAGTATGAGATCCTTGTGTGTTAGTAAATTCAAGTTGTTTGATCAACTTTTACACACATTTAGTATCCAGACTTCCTTCCTAGCTATTAATAGATAGGCAAAGCGAAATATCCGATAGATGGTGGTAGGTCCATAAAGTGGTTCATTACTTAACAACTTTTATCGTGGAAGCTCCAATCATGTCAATATTGTTGATCTTACAAGGTCGTCAATGATGGCCAGAGACTATTGTACCTTAAATGAGTCAAGTGGGAAGCTTGAACATTGTGGTGGAGAAAGAGTGTGGTCCGTGAGATTTCAGAGTGTGTAGAAGTGCAAGTGAAGACCATACCTGATAGATGTGACCTATATGTGAACTGTAATTTATGATTCTTGCTTGTAAGGTAAGCATTAAGAGAGAGACTTGGAAATAATGCTTACATGATAAGTTTAGAGTTAGTTTGGCATTTGGTTGAGATAATATCTCGACCCCATATTTATATTTGGAATTAGTTGGATCTACTTCCAACTATATATGTGTATCATATCTATGATTAAACTAGTGAAAAAAAAAAAATTGGCCTGTATTATTACTTTGTCTCTCAAAGACCAAAAAAGCTCATTTTTATGAAAGATATCCCATTTACGATCCATGTTGTTTAATATTAGCTACATTTAAAAAATATTAAAAAAATAAAAAACAATTGTTGAACATTTTAGTTTCATAATACTTTCCACCGTAATTCGATATTTTCTCTCTTTATTTTCTTTAAAAGGTTCTTTATAACCTACTTTTAAAACCATTTATTAAACTAAAATAAACTTATTATTAAATTAACATATGTATTAAAACATAAATAAAGATATAATGATTATTAGTCCCTATCAAGGCACGATGCTAGCAATCGATTTGCATCTTGAGCACTATTAGTTTATCATTGGCTAATGCAACTTATAATGGTTAACTTTGAAAAATAAATATTTATTTTTCAATATTATTAAAATTTTTATTTTTATGCATTTGATTGAACCATAACTTAAAGGTCTTATTGTAGCCTTTGCACAATACAATGTCATCTAAATAACTGCCTCACATATTTTATGTCATACCTTTTTATATGGTTTCAATATTCATGCATGACATTTAGATATTTATGTAATAATTTTTTATTCTTAATCTTTGAGGAAAATCATTTATGTCATACCTTTTTATATGGTTTCAATATTCATGCATGACATTTAGATATTTATGTAATAATTTTTTATTCTTAATCTTTGAGGAAAATCATCCGAAAAAAAACCCATACTTATATAAATAACATTTACCATCAATTACTTTTCATCATAATTTAAGCAAATATTTCCATACAAAATGGGTAGGAATAAGATGTAAATAAATATTGTTACCAAGAGTTACTTCCCACCATTATTTTTTGGGAATCATGATTGTTGTTAGACCAAAACCCACAGGTGTTAGTCAACGATTGCATCGCCAAAGATAAGCATCCACGAGAGGCTGTTAGTCCATGTCACGAAACACACAGGGAGCGTTGGTTTATCCAATGTCCAACAATCACCCCCCCAATGTGAGCCATGTGTGTATCGAACTTGTGACCTACGCTCTAATAGCACTTGTTGGGAATCACGAATGTCGTTAGACCAAAACCCATAGGTGTTAGTCAATGATTGCATCACCAGAGGTAAGGATCCATGAGAGGCTATTAGTCCATGTCGTGAAACACACAGAGAGTGTTGGTTTGTCCAATGTCCAAAATATTTATGTTTTCCTTATGTAGGAGTACAATTGTTTATGTGTAGATAATTCAAGAAAACCAAAGCATTAGTGAGTTTTGCAACTCGAGGAGAAAGGAGAGAAACTTGTTTTCCATAAGGTACTGAAGAAACAAGACAATGATAGGATGGGGAATCTCTGTCCCTCCTATCAGAACTTTTTGATTGACAGAGGGAAGGGTATCCAAGGAGGAGCTGGACAACTTTCCAAAAATGTTGGAGGGATTAGCTCTAGAAACAATTAGGTTCCGACAAAAAATATGAAGGCAGTCAACACCAATCTCGATGTAGGAAAAGTGGAAGAATCAGTGGAAGAGAAATGGTATGAGCATTCAGTACTGAAAGGAGGATGCAAGCCTAAGTCAGCAAAGATACCAAAGGTAACCTTGAATGACCTGCAAACCTGGGCCCATAGGGACCACATCAAGACATATGCATTATTCTGTAAATTTATTAGGATTTGACCCATTGAGAAGCTCCTCAGATCTTGGATTTCATATGTTTGGAATCCTAGAGGGGAAGTGGGCCTTCACCTGGGCTCTAAAGGTTTTTTCACAATAGTATTTGCTAACCTTGAAGACAAAGATAGAATATTCGAAGGAGGTCCCTATTTCTTGTCATCGACAGGATTATACATGAGGCCCTGGAAGGAGAACTTAACACTAGAACAAGATAACTTCACCTCTGTGCCGGTGTGGATCAGACTATATTCACTTCCATTAGATTACTAGCTCACAAAAAATATTGAGGCCATCCCTGGGACACTTTCTCAAACTCTCAGAGGTAACCCAACAAGGCAAATATATAATGTATGCTCAGATCTGTGTGGAAATTGACATCTCCAGAGCCCTCCCTGAAGCAGTCCAACTCGAATTCCAGGATGAGAGCTAGACTTAGAGCATTGACTAAGAACAAATCTTGTTCCAGTGGCGTCGATACAACGAACATGGGCACCTTATCTGAGATTTCCCATTAAATGCCAAACTCGAGCAGTCTAAGCCTAATCTTGACAAAGATGCTTATGGTTTGACAAAAGTAGGTACAAGGGGGAAGGTTGGAAGGAGACAACAACAATGAAACCATAGTGGGAACAAGGAAAAATGGCTATGAAGGGCTGACCAAAGAAACTACTCAGGCAAAGCTAGAACAATAGCCCGAGTAGGACATCTTGGAGAAAGAAACAACAAAGAGTGATATCTCAGCAAAGGAAGAGACAACGAAGTCACCCACACAACCCCAAGAGAAGGAAGGAGAGCTTAACATCCCTCCACATCCAAACGAGGATTTAGATATGAAACCTAGTGAGACTGGGACTGAAGACCTAGATACATTGTAAATAATGGAGCAAGAAGGCCTGGACCTCCCGTAACTTCTAGAACAATGGAAAAACCAAGGGATGTAAGAGATCCCAAAGGACCAGATTGATCAGGTGCAATACCCGCTTCTAACAAGAGAATAAAATCGGACGAGATGCTATAAACGGAAACATGAAGAAGCAAAGGGACTCAGAGTCAAACCAAAGATCCAGAAAAACCAGATCCCAAAGAAAACCCAACAAGAAAGAGGTTGGAAAACAAACAATGTTGCACTTAAGGAACTAGGATCTCTATTGATAAATTCAGGTAGGATGAAACTGGAGTCCAAACTACTACCCCCCTCCTCTTTTCCAATGAAAATCATAACATGGAATATAAGGGGCATGAATAGTCCCCGGAAACAAAAAATTCTAAAGGTAAAAATGAAGAAATAAAATCTAGATATCAGGTTTGTTCAGGAAAGAAAATGTACAATGACTCATATGAAAATAGGTAGTGGAAAATTTTGGTCTAAAGATGATTTTGTAGATATAGAATTGATAAATTCGACAGGAGGTATCTTAAATTTATGGAATCCCCAAACAATGCATGTGGTATACTCTGAGGCCTCTCATCATACCTTGACTCTAGTCATTCAGTATATAGATTGCTAGATTTAGTTCTTTGCACTAATGTTTACGGCCCACACCAGACTGAAGAGAAGCTTTACTTTATCCAGTCCCTAGAAGCCCTTTGAATAAGGTACCCCACATCAAAATGGATCCTTGAAGGAGATTTCAACATGATCCTCTCCTTGGAAGAAAAAAAGGGGGTAACAGGAAATTGGATAGAGACGCAGAATATTCTCAAAATATGATTGGGGCTTGAAGCTAGTGGAATTAGAGATCTCAAATGGCGTATTTACATGGAAAACTAAAAGGTGGGGTAAATACTTGGTGGCTTTGAGGCTCGATAGATACCTCATTTTAGAGGATTTGATTTTGCAAGGAATAGACATGGAAACTAACATCTTGTACAAAAATGGTTCATATCACTGGCATGTGTCCCTGGCCGCCTAGATCACAGGAACCCCTAAAAACCACCCCTTCATGTTTGAAGGATTTTTTCTGGACCACCCAAATTTTGTAAATAAAGTGAAGAAATGGTGGCAAGAGGCTAGATTCATGAGAGACTCCAAGATGTTTCGGCGATAGAAAAAGATGAAGTTTATTAAAGAACAAATAAAGCTGTGGAACAAACATGAGTTTGAGAATACTTTTCAAGAGAAGAAGAACATAGAAGAAAAACTAGAAATGCTACAAAGATCAGCAATAGAAGAGGGCTTCACAAAGGAAAATAAAACCTAAGAACTCTCCCTGTAGAGAGAATAGGAAGAGCGATGCAAACAAGAAGAAAAACTACGGAGACACAAATCTAGAGTTTGGTGGCTTCAAGATGGTGAGAAGAATACCAAATTCTTCCACCATACCATGATCGCTCATAGAAATCATAAGAGGATTCTAAAACTAAAAGATCATGAAGGGAAGGAGGTACAATCCCATCGAGAGATTGAGTAGATACCGATCCAACACCTCCAGGACATTACCTCAAAACCACCAGGAGGCAAATCAGAAGCTATTAAGAAAATCATCAGACATATCCCCAAACTAATCACAGAGGATAAGAATGATAATCTTACACACCCAATTTCGATGGACGAGGTTTAACGGTCGATACAAGACATGCCAAATAGAAAAGCACCAGGACCAAATGGATTCAGTGTCAATTTTTTAAAAGCCTATTAGGAAATAGTGGGACATGAGATCATTGAGGTAGTCAGAGATTCTTGCAGATCAGATTTAGTACTCAAACCATTGAATGCCACTCTCATAACCTTGATCCCCAAAGAGAAAGAATCTAACAACTCAAATATGTTCAAACCTATTGCCCCATGCAGTGTTATTTAAAGAGTTATCTCTAAAGTTATTGCAAACAAAATAAAACCCCTGCTCCCAATCCTGGTATCAGAAGAATAGGTTGGTTTTGTTGAAGGAAGGCAGATATAAGATAATATAATATAGTCTCACAAAATCATTCACTCCCTTAAGGTTCAGAAAAAGGAGGGAATGATTATGTAATTGGAAATTGCTAAGTCATATGACAAACTAAATTGGGTAAAATTGGCACACCTACTAAAAGCTTTCGGCTTCAAGTAAGGTTGGACTTAGTGGATAATGTCGCTTATCAATTACACCTTTTTTCAATACTGGTCAATGGGTCCCCAATGTAGCATTTCTCATCCACTAGAGACCTTAGACAAGGAGACCCTCTATCTCCTTTCCTCTTTGTACTAGCCATGGAAGGCCTCAACAAAGCCATTAAATCAATGATGGCCACAAGGGAGATCAGAGGATTACATCCTTATGAAGAATGCAAGATGACCGCCCACCAACAATTTGTTGACAAAAAAATTCTACATGGAATCCCATCAGTCAAGGACGAAAAATCCTACAAATATATCCTAGAGGATCTTTCTACTGCCTTAGGTATGGAAGTCAATCATTCCAAGTCCATGGTCTTCCTTTTTAGTACTCATATTGTTGTGTAGAGAAACCTTTCTTTCATTTTAGGCTTTCAAAGGAAATCCATGCCGTAACGATACCTGGAATTTCATTTAACGATAAAAGTCGGTAAGAAAACCACCTGGGAGACCCTAATCGAAAAATTACAACACAAGGTTAGTAGGTGGACCTACAGGGCTCTGAACCTAGCTAGTAAATTGGTGCTAACCAAATCGGTTTTGCAGGCTATCCCTATATTTCTATTATTGGTTCTCCCAGCTCCCAAAGGCATCCTCAACAAAATCGTAGAAATCTAAAGGAATTTTTTGTGAAATGGGGTAGAGGAAAAAAAGTGGCCATTGGTAAGTTGGGAAAAAAATTGCAATCCCAAAACACAGGGGGGTCTAGGTCTTGTTGACCCAGAAAAATTGAACTCTATCTGTGGAGCCAAATTATGGCGGCAATGGATTAAGGATGTCAACCTCCCTTCGGCTTCATTTTGGAAGGCCAAACATGCTCCACATTGGCATCCCCATTATTTAATCAGTTTTAATGATAAAAGGGTAGGATTCACCACATGGAACTTGACCTGGAGTAACAGGGGTTTGATCTAGGAACATTGTTTTTGGGAGATTTAGAATGGAAAAACAATGCTATTTTTGGAATATGCATGGTAGTGGGAACCTAAATTAAAAGGACCAGAGCGAATGGCACTCTAGGAGGTACTCCAAGTAGAAGGTAAAAAAATAGTGTATCAACACTGAGACCCTGGGGAACCAACCAAAAATGGAGACAATGGATAACCCTAAACCAATTCACACACTCGGCACTAGTACAAATGACCCAAGGTATGAATGAATATCTCTAGCTAAGAAGGATTATCCAATCAGAATATGAGGATCAACTTAGATGGGGAAGATAAGAATGTCTCCAGTGTATCTTAAAGGAAGCACGCAAATAACTCACGCAGAATCAACCAGACAATGGGGGGCCAAATTGGAATAAAGTTTGGTCATCTCCACAGTCGCCAATGATCTAGATGGATATTGGTGACCTCCCACCTATTCCACTTGGACCCCCACCATTGTTTCTTTCATTTTTCTGTTTCCTTAATTGTAGCACAATTTACTATTTTTGGCAGGTTTTCAGGTATTGAACTTCCGGAGTTGTTTTGAAGCCCTAAACGATATTTTTTTGAAAATGGGCAAATACGAGTATTCATTCATGCTTGTAGCTGAAAGTTGTAGTCCTTAGATATATATTTCTAATGAGGTATCGTGCGTGTCAAACATAGATCGTATACCAAAGTTACGACCCCAGGAAGTTGATGTACTAATTTACCCTAATAGGGCCCATAGTTTTGGTGCTTTATCTCCTAGGGTTAGGTTTTTGGATGTTTAGGGTTTTCCATTGTTTCTCAATAATAAATAGGTCTTTGAACCTCATCGTAACACAGTTCAAAGGTATGTAGCTACCACATCTCTTCTTATAAGCTACCATCACCCGAGCTAGTTTATTTCCATTTTGTATGTAAGCATAGTTCAGTGATTTGATATTAATGAAATGAAGTTTTATTTTTGATGCATCTATGTGTTTATATTTATATCCATATTTTGTTATGTTCCTGTATAAATATGGATCAGTGGTATCAGAGCAATCTGCTTTTTTTTTTTCTTTGCATGTCCCCAACGAGGTCAGGGTATAAGGAGTTAGGGATCGAATTGGTTGAACCTTTGCAAGACTAGCCTCACAAACCCTAATGGACTCCCATGGTAGAAAAAAAGAAAGACGAGGGAGCAAGAGATCCCTTCAAAATATTTCTCAAATAAGCCCTTGAGTGACAAAGGAACGCAATGATGGATAACTTTTCCAAATTCCCTCGACGACTACCCACAGGCGACATATCTTCATCTAACAACCACTCTGGAGGTTCCACTGCCTTTAAGGTACAATTCAACTTTGACATAGCCATATTTGAAGGCGAGATATATGCAGATGTCATAGATAAATGGCTAAATATATTAGAAGGATATTTTTCGGTTCATGAATTTTCCAATCGGGAAAATATTACTTTTTCACTTCTCAAAGCCTCTCCTCACGTAAAGGACTGGTGGGAAACCTGCCATGAGAAGAGGGATGAGAGGGAACCCTCACTATTTTCAGTTGCACCCACTTGGAATTCTTTCTGAGACTCCATCAAGGAGCAGTATTACCCTATCGGGAGCTATGAGGATAAATACATAAAGTGGACCACACTACAACAAGGAAGGGACCAAAATGTGCTAAAGTTCACAAATATTTTTCATACCCTTCGCATGAAGTTGGGTATTAAGGATTATGAGTGGAATTTTGTACTCAAGTGACGCATTTGTCTACACAAGTACATCAAGGATGAGATGGAGTTCCTGGACATCTCTTCGCTCAGCGTCGTCTATCGATACACTGCCAAGGTCGAGCACAAATTTAAATAGAAGAAGCAAGACTTTGGATCTGCGAATCTGAAGTAAGGTAAAGGCGCCCCCAAACCGCAGAAAAAAGGACAAATCCAAGGTGGGATGACCCAGGATAACCCGCCGAACCTGTAAGCAAAGAAAAACACCATGAAGACAAAGGACACAAGAAAATGATGTGAGTTCCATAAGATCCCCATTCATAATACAAGTTAATGTCAAGCCAAGCAGTCACTAGTGGAAAAAATGAAGGCTTCTAAATTAGATGCATTTTCCAACTCTGAGTTAGAACTTGACAAGGGGAATGACAAAGGGAAGCTGATTATTGACACAGAGACAAGTGCCACTATTTCCACCACCAAGATCTAGAAGATTGAGGCTGAAGATCCAGAAGAGGGGAAGTGTCTCTTCCACTCACGTATGTGGGTGAAGATTTCTCTGATGTAGTTTATTATCGATAGCAGGAGCAAAAAGAACCTCACTTCAGTAGAGGTCATGAAGCGGTTGGGCCTACTGACCACACCACACCACACCTACATCCATACACCATTAGGTGGATTCACCAAGGAAAAGATCTTCGCATTAGCCAATGGTGTTGCCTTCCCTATAACATCGAAACCTTCACATATGAGGTACTGTGTGATGTTGCTCCTCTTGAAGTTTTTGATGTGTTATTAGGAAAACCATACTTATGGATGTGTCATGTTGTGTATGAGTCTAGGCCTCACAATGTTATTATTACTTTGAGAAATAAGTTATACATGATACCAGAGTTAGCACCACCTACCACCATCTCTTTGATATTTGCAAAACAATGCAATAAGATCATATCCCAAATCGGGAAATTTGTCTTCCTTATGATTCACCCTCAAGGCAAGAACAATATTGTGGCCACATACATGACCCCCAGCAGGGATCCTATTCACGACATCAGTAGATGGACAAGGTCATGGAGGAGTACAAGAACATATTCACCTCACCCATAAGGCTACCCCTATATTGTTAGGTCAAGCACTTCATCGATCTAACCTTGAGTGCGTCGCTACACAATGGATCGATTTGTCGACACTCTATTTTGGAGAACAATGAAATCAAGAGGTAGATTTAGAAGTTGTTGTAGAAAGGGAACATCAGGCCAAGTTCATCACCTTATGGAAGCCCGATTGTGTTGGTACAGAAGAAGGACAGGACCTGGAGACTTTGTATTGACTATCGGGTGCTTAATAAGATCATTGCCCAGAATAGGTATCCAATCCCACAGATTGATGACCTTTTGGACCAGTTCAAGGGGGACAAATTTTGGACCTTTTGGTTTAATTTGTTTTTCTTTAAATTAATTAATTAAT
>APFE031200149.1:114282-172292 GCA_000404065.3 Pinus taeda
TTGATTTTTTTTGTCATGGTTTTTTATTTTTATTTTTATGTTTCATTAACAACATGAAAATCACCAACATTTAAATTTTTTTATCCACAGTTAATACATTAGAAAATTTAAAGTGTAAAAAATAAGCCCTCTAAACAAAAAGGGTTGATGCTCATCAACACTTTTCAAAATCAAGATGAAAATCATTAACAAAAAAGAATGTTCACACTTTATACATAAAAAATT
This sequence comes from Pinus taeda, assembly GCA_000404065.3. NCBI lineage: Eukaryota > Viridiplantae > Streptophyta > Pinopsida > Pinales > Pinaceae > Pinus > Pinus taeda. The sequence goes on from APFE031200149.1 coordinate 114,508, forward strand.
TGAATTGTCAAAAATAAGCACTCTAAACAAATGTGTTGATGCTCCATCAACACTTTTCAAAATCAACATGAAAATCACTAACATTTAAAAAATGTGTTCATACTTGATACATGAAAAAATTTGAAGTGCCAAAAATATGCTTAAAAAAAAGGGTGTATTCTGAATCACCATGTTTCAAAATCAAGTGATTTTTTGTTACCTCAAAAAAACGGGTACTAGGTAATTTTCTCGTTTGATCGGTAACTATGTGATTGTACGCCAAAGCTACGACCCCGAGAAGTTGATGTACCAATTTACCCCAACAAGGCCCGCAATTTTGGTGCTTCATATTCTAGGGTTAGGTTTTTAGATGTTCAGAGTTTTCCATTATTTCTCAATAATAAATAGGCCTTTGAGTCTCATTGTAACACAGTTCAAAGACATGTAACCGCCACATCTCTTCTCAGAGATACGATTCCATCACCCAAGCTAGTTTATCTCCATTCTGTGTGTAAGCATATTTGAGTTCTTTGATATTAATGAAATGAAGTTTTATTTCTGTTGCATCTGTGTTTATGTTCATATCTATATTATGTTGCATTCATGTATAAGTTTGGATCAGCCAAAGATTAAAATGTTCATTTGGTTGGTAATGCACAAAAAAATTCTTACTTGGGAAAATCTGCGCCTCAAGGGCTTTTCAGGACCATCATGATGCAACTTGTGCCAAAAAAAGGAAGAAACCTTCAATTATATCCTAAGAAATTGTGAATACGCAAACACGCTATGGGATTGGGTTTCTTAGGTCTTTAGGAAAATAGATAGACAACAAGGCAATATCCAGGCGGATTTAAGCAACTGGAGAGGAGAAATTATGAAAGGTGAAGGGGTTAACCTTGCCTGGAGTCTGAGTCTTAGTTTCATGATCTAGGTGGTATGGAAAGAGAGAAACTGAGGGATATTCCCTGAAAAATCCTCCCTGACCTCCTCATTAATCTCCCAAATCCTGCACCAGTTATAGGAAACAATCCTCAACTATCAGGTGTGAAATGAAAATAATAAACCTACAAGACAAGAAAGCTGAATCTTGGAAACTCTAGGTCTGAAAGGAATCCAACCTCAGACTCATAGGAGAAAGGAACTAAGAGTGCAGGGATTGGAAGAGACCTGGGCACCTCCAGAGGAAATATTTTTGAAGTTAAACTTTGACGGAGCCTCAAAGGGCAACCTGTGACATGCTAGTGCGGGAGGGGCAATCTGAGACAACATTGGAAAAATACTCAAAATTTACTACTCAAGTCTAGGCATGACGATGAAGAATGCAATGGAATTTCTGGCTCTAGAACAAGGCCTAGACCTATTGATTAGAGCAAATTTCCATCACTGCATAGTAGAGGGAGATTCCACTTTAGCAATCAGGGCAACTAGAAGGCTATAGTGCGACTCCAACCTAGGGATGGTGACAAAGCACTGGTGTTTGAGCTGTATCATACACAAGATCTGCAAACACTTTAATCACATGTGGAACCTAGAGTTTCACCTCATTCGTCGATCCACCAAGAAACTCGTGGACAGGCTGGTGAATGAACGAGAAAAGGAGCTAGCAGAACATGGTGTTTATGGATGGCAGGAGGTTAGATCAAGATAGCTCAAGGATGACTGTACCAACTTAGCCGAGCTGGACATGAAAGGGTGTGATCAAACATGGATAGAAACTAGACAGTAGGGTACACACCCCAGGGGGGACCAAACCCTAAGAAGCATTTAATGATAATTGGGAACTAGAAGTCACAGTCAACTTGTAACCAACATTGGATTTATCTAGAAAGACAATACGTGGAGATTAAAGGAAGGTGAGGTGGTAACAGAGGAGGGTACACTCCTGAGTACGAATACCCCTATCTCCAAGAACATTAGTGATTATAAGCCAAGGAGTAGACACTCATAGTTAATACCCATGTCAAATCGTACAATAATGAGAAGATCTTGACTAAAGCAGACTCAGAGGAGGATGCAGTGCACACGGATGAACTTGTGTGAGTTATCACACCTCGAGATGGTAATAATGGTTGAAATAAGCAAGTTGATGTTGGAAACAATGTTAATACTCAGAGGGGGATGAATCAATATTAAGGTTAATTTTAACTTTTTATGCCAATTTATTTTTCATTCAAACTTGGCATCCATTATATGAGAGCAGCCTTTAACAAACCATAAGAATAGTCATATAAATAAAAACAAGCATACACATCATGAGCAACAAACACATGATACACAAAGGTTTTACATGGAAACCCTTTCGGGAAAAAAACACCAAAGCTTATTGTTGTTATTGATGTAAAATAAGAGAACCTACTCTTACATTAATCTGTTTGTAAGCCACCACTCACAGGAAGCACCAATGCCCTTTGATTGTTTGTATCACCCACTAGCGGGAAGCACAAACTCCCTCCTTTTGTAGACACATGTCCATCTTACCAGAAGCACCAACTTCACAGATTTTTTGCAAGCACCAACTTGCAGGAGGTACCAACCCCGAAGCGTTCTCAAGCACCCACTAGAGATGGAACCACCAAATTACTGTATGAAGGCTCTAACCCTAAATCAATAAGGACCTCAATTCTCTCTAGAATTGGCAACCACTTTTCCTGATATTAGCTTTGTTCTCTTCTCACTCTACAATAGCGCACTGATCTGCTCAACAACAGTCACTCATCATAGCCCACAGAACACTCTGTTCTCTACTCTTCAAAAACATACTATCAACTCTCGACCTTCTATTCCACATGCTCTCTTGGCCTCTTACACCGCAACATAGGCTCTCTGGGCCTTCTTCACATAGCACAAGCAACTTCAACCTTTCTCACATAATAACATTTGCTCTCGAGGTCTCTTTTCTCTGCATAGGCACTCTCAGTCTCTTCTCTACAAAAATTCCTCACTTGGCCTCACACAACAGTGCACTTACACCTACAAAGATCTCTTTTCAACTCTCCTCTACACAATGCTGCTTTCCCCATGTTACTCGATGGAAATCACTGGTTTTGATCTTCTACTTCACTCTACACAATGCTTCCTTTCCTACCTATATCCACACTTCTCAAGTGTACCTTGATGTGGCTCTCTTCTTGTTGTTCTATATCATTCTGGAATTCTGCTACTACATTAAACACAAGGATCATATCTTGAGCGCTTTATTGACTCTCTGTGTGATTCTCCATGCTAAAAGTCAATCTTAGTGTAATTGTACACTTCATCCAAGGCTCCCATGCTTATTCATGGATCTATGAGCTTGACTCTGCCTCAAGATGGCTTATTTTTTCTTCATTTAATACATTGAGGCATGTAAGGGAATATCAGAGATGGATTTCTTTCAACTTGAGACAGGCTCGATGCTCTTCCCTGCGAATCATAGTCCTCGTTGCCTTGACCCAACGCTCCTTGATAGTCTCTATTACTCTTGCGATCAACTCTCCTACGCGCTCATGGTCCTTGTTACTGACTCATCCCTCTTCCATACACCTATGTGCTACCATTTCAGAGCTTTTACTCCACAGTGCAATTTCAAAGCCCAAATGTTTCGTTAGTATTATTATTTTGATGTTTTGAAATCACAGTATTCTAATTCCTTCAACTCCTTCTTATTTAGCCCCTTTATGCTTTACACACCATAGAACCAGGAGCTGCGACCAACGACTTAGTGCTTAGGTGCTAAGGTATTTGGGCTCCTTTTATGGGCCTATCTCTCTTTGTATTTTCTCTTCTCTATGCCCTTGGTCCTTTGGGTCTCCCACGATCAAGCACTAGTCCACATCGGAGCTCCTTTATTGGGACTTCCTTCATAATTCAATTTCGGAGGAGTTCCGAAATTACGACCTCCGAAATACTCATAGCACTCAAGTGTTATCTCTTCTTTCTATGCCTTTGGTTCTATAGGTCCTTGCAACCATATGCCAACACCATCGGAACCCCTTTATCAAATCAGAAATGTTCTATAAAACAATTAGACAGGAGTTACGAAAACTGCAACCTCCGATACGTCGACCTCCAAGATGATGTCATGTTCTCGTAATTACTCCATGTGGCACCTCCTTAGTGGTGACATGTGTCACCTAGAATTTCCCCATTAGGCCACCGAAAATACTGAGTCAAACTTCCATGTGTCCACCATACAACCACGTCATCTTCCATGTCAACTCCTTAGGGCCAATCAACTTTTTCCATGTGTCCAATTGGAGGAGAGAGAAAGGGTCGATCGGTCCTTGGTTTTTCAATGATTTCCTTTGTTCACTTTTCCTCGCAACCTCGACGCTTTCAACGAATTACCTTATTAATGCCTTACAAAATTCTGATTTCTGAAACTCTAAAAAGCCCTATGCTCTGAGGTTTCGATATCGAGTCCCGATGTTCTCCTGCTCAGGTATCAAATTGGAACTTTTCTCAAAATGAATTCTAAAGGAGTTATGAAATTTCGATATGCGAATCCTCTGATCCTTCCGATATTGGGTTTCCATATGCTACCTTCCTTCGATATTTGAATTTTTGAGGTTCCAAATTCCCTCTGAATTCTTAAACCTGCTTTCGATATTTTGCCTTCCAAAATTTGGCTCTTTATATTTGACCCTTATGATATCGGGTTCCAATATTCTTCCTTCCTCCTATATTCAAAGTTCTGAGGTTTTGATATGCCTTCTTGTGCCATCTTCTCTAACCTATGATATGACTTTCTCAGTCCTTTTGATATCGGGTCTTGATGCTCTAAGCCTTCCAATATCAGGCCTTTCGAAATTCAGCTCCCAATGTTCTATGGTCTCGACGTTCCAAACCTCTGAGATTCAGATATTTCGGGTTATGAAATCTCTAGGGGTTGAAATTCAACCTACCTTGGACTTTAAGACCCTAACTTTGGCAGTCAATAGATTTTTATCTGAGAGTCCATTTTTGGACTTCCACATACTGTTGGAAATCTCTTTCAGAGCACTAACCAACTTTCTTAATTCCAAGAGTATCTGAGATGATATCTTAAGGAAGAATCTCCTCCAAAATCTAGGACTCCCAATCATCATAGTCATCTTTTTATGGCTTCTCCAATAAGCCTGCTACTATGATGATTCTCTACAAATAAATGTAGCAACCATGGGATTCCCCCTGAGATTGACACATCAAGCACATTAAACTAGCCCAATAACCATCATAGCTAGGCTAGGGAACATCAAAGCCAATATCTGCTGCCACAAACATCCATGTTATCTAGTTGACATCAATGCCAACATTCTTGCCAATAGTTGGACAATGAAAAATTCCTAAAACATCTCCTAGCATGATTGTTGACATCAATGCCAACACACTTGCAGCCACTAACTGTCCAGAAAATTCCAACTGTCCAACAATATCCCCCTTTGGCATTGATGGAACACCTGCCACCTCATTACTTATTTGCTTTGATGGCCAATCCTAATGATGCTTCCAAACTTCTCTTGAATGAGCTACCAATAACTTTATCTACTTTGCATGGGCCATCATAGCTTCTCCACAACTTCTCCAATAATTCCCCCCCCCCGCCCCCTTTGACATAAATGGAAAAGGGCTACAAGTTGCTTCTTCTCCCACATGCAATCGTCCCCTGTCAATGATGAAGGTCTAGCTGTTGATCTGTATTCTGCTCTACAAACTTCTCTTCAAGGACTGATTATTGCTACTCCATAAACTGGCATATGTGATATGATCCCCCTGAACATATACTGCCTCTTATTTGAATGCCTTCAATTCTGAATCCCTACAGTTGTTGGATGAATACTTCTCTTGCCAATGCATCTTTTTTATTAGTTAAACTGAAAATTGATACCAATTGAACTACTCACGATATTGTTGTTGCTGCAAATACCAATCAACGATAATGCATTTCATCTTTCTCTTCATTGTTGTTGTTGTTTCATCCTTTATCCTCACTTCTCTTGAGAATCTTAAGCAATTATTCTCCTCCTGAGAATATGGACTACTGCTTCAATAATACCAATTGCACCAACCATTTGATAAAAATTGGATAATGTATCAGACAAACTCTTATATCCTTTTTTTCAAAAAGAAATGTCCACTTACACACAAAGGCTTCTCCATACGAACCCAAACCATCAATTTTCATAGCGATACCAATTAAATACTAAGGGACATGAAATCTTATACCCATTGTGCTTTATTAACATAAGACTACTAGGAAAAATCAGATCCCGTATGAGATGGATGTTGAGCTTTGGGAGCTCCGAGGGGCTTGGGGTACTTCTTGGAACGATGCATGACCATAGGGTGAGTGGTTCACCTTCCCCTAAGGGTGCGTGATGTACAGGGTGAGTGGTTCACCTTCCCCTAATGGTGTGTGATGTACAAGGTGAGTGGTTCACCTTCCCCTGTGATACCCCATGTTGATATATGCATAGGATGAGTGGTTCACGTTCTCCTATGGCATATGAGAAGGATCAGTGGTTCGTCTTCTCCTGTCGGTACATCCTGCTCATGCAGTCCGAGACTCATGGGAAGTACCTCTCATCTGGCCAACGAGTAGGGAAATCGGGATAGGGACCATAGTACTACCGATGGACACATCTTGTACTACCGTACTCCCTATGCTAGCATGTTGATATTGACCTGGGATCAATGGAAATTGACTTTGGGTCAGTTAAGAGTGGTATGACACACTCTTGATTATTGGAGATTGACTTTGGGTCAGTGGAGAATGGTATGATACATTCTCGATCATTTAGTCTTTCTTCATGGCTCAACAAAGCAGAGCAGAGCAAAGACAAGGATGGTACAGATTGTCAGACAGTTTGGCAGGTGAAGTTCTCCCTAGTTGAGAGGGAGTGTTAAATTTGGAAACTAGGGCCAAACTTCACCTTGGACAACTCATATGATGTACCTGATATTTTTATTGGATTCCGCTCTCTGAGAGGTGTAGGATTGATCTAAAGATCATCTCATTCTAACATGTACAAATGGATTTATGAATTTATTTTGTTTATGGACAAATTGTCACGGTCGGCCAACAAACTAATGTAGGCTTAGAAGCCCAACAGTTACGTCTATTCATCCTCAACGTTTGCATATAAATAGAAGGTGTCTCCTCCTCATTTAGACACTTCACTCACTCACATATCTCTCTCTCCTTCATTGATTGGGTACGGAATTCTGAGGCAACTCTCCACACATGCGAAGAAGGGCAGTTATGTTCCCGTGTTGACCGAAGTTGCAGAAGGTTTTTTGACCAGCGTTGATCAGCAACGTTGACCTGTTTGATTGCAGTTTTGTGAGGGTTAACTCTTTCTGGGCAGGCCACATTTTTAGGCACAAAAAATGAGGCAGACCGTACTGTTTGACCAACGTTGACTGTAGAAGGGTTTAATTGCAGCACTGACTTTTGTTGACTAGGTTTGACTAGATATTTTCAGATTTTTTTGGGCTAATTTGATTTGTTGTTGGAGGTTGAGTTGACCAAGTTTGACTGAGCTATTTTGGAGTTCAAATTTTGCCCTGTTGACCAACGTTGACTTTCTGGTTAGGGCTTTATGTAGCTTTTGTTTGTTGGGTCAGATTTCACTGTGATTGGGCAAGTGAATATTACATATTGTTCTCTCTCTCTGTGCTAAACTTTTGAATAACAATAAGAAAAATTGATCAAAGGGTTTCCCCACATTGGGGTTTGTCCCCGACTCATGCCATATCTTGCGTCCTCTTGTCTTGTCTTGACTTCTACTGTTATTGTTTATGTTCTATCTGCATTTTACTATCATGTTGATGTGATTGCTAATCTAGATATTGGGCTAATAATAAAATTGAAGTAAAATTGCTCTTCAACATAGAACATACCATTGCTATCTAAAATTAACAATCTTGGATGTACATATGAGAAAGAAAATCATCTTCTATTGTAACTAGATTATGTCTGTAATACACAATTGTAATTCTTCTATCTGCTAGGTAGAAGGAAAGATTGATTACTCTCTACAGTCTATATGTTTATTCATTCATAATATTACACTTCAGGTTTTTTTGTATTTTCTGAATCTTCATAACATTGTCTAGCTCTTTTTTCATTATAAAAGACATACTATCTAGTTCTGTTTTCATTATGAAAGACATATTGTACTTTTCTACAAATTCACTTTTCTCTTCCACCACAACCAAATGTACTTAGCTTATCGCCATAATCATTGTTCATTTTTGTAATAACATAATACATCACACATTTCTACATAATCTTCATTGTTCATTTTTGTAATAACATAATACATCACACATTTCTACAGAACCTTTTTCCTTTCTGTGACAACAAGATACATTACCCTACTTTGGAAAGTCAAAACAAAAATAGTTTACTTATCTTTCACGAAAATTGGTGGTGGACATTCACTAGGAAAATAGACGGAACCTCCCAACGGTGAGAATGGAAATTACATCCAATTCTCTCCTCCTTGGTTGGTAGCACTCTACCAGCCTTCACAATGTCTACACTTCTTTCCTTCACAATGTCCACACTTCTTTCTCTCTTCTTGTCGAATGCCTCTAGCTTGTTCATGTTTTCTTTTCCTTTTTTTTGGGCTTTGTCCATGGAGATGTTTTATCTCTAGGGTGAGAAGGAGAGAGAGTAAATGTCTAACTGCCTGATAGTTAAAAATGTATTTTTTGGTCTTTTCTAGTGAATTTGAGACTCACCAAAATAACTGAGACTTTTCAAAGTTTTGAGACTCACCAAAATAACTGAGACTTTTCAAAGTTCATTTAGGCTTTACACTAAGCCCATAAGTTATTAGGTGCAGAGCAGTAAAAGTAAAAGTAAATAACAATAATAAATATAATTTTATACTAACTGAAGGTGTTACATATTTTATGGAGTTTAAATATTTATCATTCCTTTAATAATTATTCATAGTAAAATTAAATGTGTGTAACTCTTATTACAAAATAATGATTAATAATTAAATTAAAATTCTATAAATTCTATTTTAAAATAATACATTTAAAATATTTTATAATATCAATTTATATTTGTTAAATTACACAATTAAAATACATTGTAAAATATTTTGACTATAAAATACATCATAAAATAATATATTTACTCTTAATAACATATAATTACACTCATTTATAATATATTTACAATTTCTATTAATAAAAATAAAGGCTATTGCTGAATTCTCACTGGGATTAGGGAAAAAAAATTCAAAAAATCAGGATGTTGGAGTGTTTGAATCATTTTTTGCTAGTGAAATTAGATTCAACACTCTAAAAACCCCTTGGCACCCAAAATCCTAAAATTTAACAGTTATAACTTAGATTTTCAATTTTTTTCTGCCAAATTTTATCATAATTTTACCTGAATTTCCATTATTTTTCAACCTAATTTATAAATTATTTAAACTTCACTGTAAAAATAAATCACATATCTTACTCTATTCTCGACCGCTGATGCTACTGCAATCCAGCGGTCTTCCAGGGAGCTTGCGGACGCAACTGTTTGAGGGAATACGACACGTAGAAAATGAAATCCAATTGTAAATTTGTGGCCAACGACTTTAAAATAATCCCACTCTATAATCACTTACGTGTCAATCACTTTTACATCTTACTGGTCATGCTCCCATGCGAAAATTCAGTGAGGTACATTGAAATAAATATCTGCTTATTAAAACACAATATATTTTTAAATTAATATGTACACCTTTTTCCTTACTGTTTTTATACGGTAAGCTTAAGTATATGTTAGTCTTTTTATTGAATAGGAAAAGACCAATCCACAAACATCACGAGATGTTTAGATACACACTCGTAATAGAATTTATATTCAATGAATTTTATTTTAAATTTTTAAAAATAATTAAATCAGTAAATTTCCTAAAGTGGGATAGAAAGAAGTTTTTTTTTGAAATTTTAGTCACTTTGGTTATTTTATATGGATGTGAGGTTTGGCGATGGAGCATCTCTAAAGAATCTTGGAGAAAGATTGAGTAAATCTATAAGCGTTTTAAAACATATAATACACCCTATCTTATTCTCTTTATAGAAGTGAGTCTTTCCCCTATCGAGGGCCTAGCTATGACTAGGCTTATGTTGTACAAGCACAAACTCAATAACATAGGAGACTATAGACTTCCTAAGCTAGCTTTAAATCCCAGCCAAAACCACCTAAGGCTCAAACGAGGTTGGTATAAAGACACCAAGGCTTGGTTAACCCATTGGGAGATTGACGAGAATGTTGCATTGCAAAAAGATTTAGAAGCTAAAAGAAAATTAAGATATTATCTATCCATTTTAACTAGCTCAAAGAAGAAAATTAATATAGCCAAGATTAGAACGAACTCTCATGAACTCCATAGTGAAATGGGTTGTTGGGCAGTTCCTAAAACACCATCGATGGAAAGGTTCTGCCATCTCTGTGAGAATAGAACATCGATGATGAAAATCACTTCCTCTTAGAGTGAAATGGGTCGTTGGGCAGTTCCTAAAACACCATCGATGGAAAGGTTCTGCCATCTCTGTGAGAATAGAACATCGATGATGAAAATCACTTCCTCTTAGAGTGCCTCACGTACAACACATAGATCTCATTTCAAATCTTTGTTGCAATACCGTATGAATAAAATCTAAATCAACTAAATAATTGTTTGTTTAAGTCCGATAGACCAAAGTTTAGTACTAGATGGACATTAACCACACATCAAATCATCATAAATAATATTTTGAATATGTTTTAAAAAAATATTTTTCCTTAATTTTATATTTAAAAAAATACGTTTTATAATATTTATAAATTTTATATTATTTTAAAAACTTTAATATTAATGTTTTTTGAAATTAAAATAATTTTAAATATTTTTGATATATAATTACTTGATTTAATTAACAATTAAAATGATTAGGATACTTAGTGACAACTCCCTCACAAAAACATAACAACCACATTCCAAAAGATGCTAACTTTAATAAAATTAATCCCGATAAATCTTGGCCTTAATACAAACCGACTCATCTCCATAGGGCAATTAGTAGGTACTAAGCACTACGGCTCTTCAACCACTTAATTGGGAAAAGCATTGATCACTGCTAAAAACTTACCGTGAGAAATGGTTGCCTGAAACAATCCTGACAACGTAACAGAAACCCACATCACTCGAGAGGAAGATTGTTCGTCACTCTCCCCTCTCTACCGCTTAATCACGAGAGGCAATGGTAACTGGTAACCCATCACAGAAAAATAATCAAGTTTCAGTTCTGCTAATAACCAGCTGTGAAGATCAACTACCTAGCTTCCACTTTGGTAATGGTGACATTATTTACAGAAGGAACCAAAGGATTATCTACACAGCCAGTGGACACTGAGGACGTGGATCCTCTGTGGTTCCTCTCACTCGTTTTCACAAATGCGGGCTTTTTGGGGTTTGGCAATGTACCAGAACAACTCGAAAGCATATCTATAACATTAGAGATAGTGGGCCAGATGACTGAATCAGCTTGGGTGCAGAAAGGGCAACTTGAATGCATCTCACAGCTTGCTACTCCCTGCATGTTCTGCTTACTATGGAATCTATAACATTTAAAAGATGTCCTAGCTTGTATAATCTCCATGCCTGCATCACATCACAAGTAACTTCGTTGTCATTTAACAATTAGCGTCTCTGGTGTATTACAACAAACTTCCTATTTTAAAAAGAAATCATGACTTTATTTATTGAAGCCAAAAGGTTGAAGTTGAAGTTGAAGTGTTACCCATTCCACTAGGCTTTGCGTTTCTTGTGGAAAATCAGTATCACTGATTTTTCTTCCACTTACAATCTCAAGGACCAGTATTCCGAAGCTATAAACATCAGCGTTCATGGATAGTTAATCCCGCATTGCATACTCTGGCGCCATGTAACCGCTACATACTCCAACACAAACACTTCAACTAAGTAGGGTATTGGTGGTTAAATCACATGATTGCATGAATGTCGAGTGTTAATAAATTGCAGAAGAGAAAGGTAGAGGAGAATGTGAGATTACTATGTTCCTGCAACTCTTGTTTGGATATGACTCTCGTCTTCAGGGAAGAGTTTGGCTAACCCAAAGTCTGCTATCTTGGGATTCAATGTCTTATCCAGTAAAATGTTGTTGGCTTTAATGTCTCTGTGAATGATTTGAGGCTCTGATTCCTCGTGAAGATAGCAGAGACCACGAGCAATTCCCATTATGATTTTGTAGCGTGCTTGCCAATCAAGCAGTTTCCCCTTCTGATCTGGATCTGTATTGTATTAATCCAATCACATCAACATTAAAAACATATATGAATAATAATGGAGTTGTCTATAGTGTGACTTTTTGGAGATTCCGGTGACGGAATCCGGCGAAAGAAATGAGGTTAAATCTTGATTTTTAGCAGTTAAAATGGTTTTTTAACTGCATATTTGGATTCAGCGCCCTGAAAAACCCCTGGGAACCATTGATTGTGCAGAAACTAGCTATCAAACTTGAGATTCCAATGAATTGCTACCGGATTTTGACCGGAAAAATCTGCCGAAAAAACTTTCAAAAAGTCGCGTTATAGACTACTGCAATAATAATAAGAATCGTGAACCTCATAATCTCTTTAAATTTATTAATCAATGATAGATCATCTTTCTTAGATAAACTTCTACTTTTATTTTTTTTAAGAAGAAAAAACACAACCACCTTCGTTTGAATAAAGAGGCGTTTACATTTACATAGATCTTTCCCCATGTCTAAACGGTGATTCAACAAAAGAAAACACAAAAAGCCCGACCACAAAGCCATACAAATGGCCAATGGCCAAAGAAATGATCAAAAAGTACCCAGAGGTAGTCGATCTGGGTATACAAACAGAAAATGCTTAATAGTCACTGCAGAACAAAAAACTTTCCAGGAAGCTGACGGATTAAGGATATTGCAAACAAAGTTCCTGAGAGGAGACCTTCTATAGTTCTACTTACCAAAGAGGTGTTGAAATATTAATTTCAACTTGTCGTGCTGCATTTAATTCACAAAACCACCTGACCTTATCGGACCGCTTTTCACGAAAAGTGGTTTTCCTCCGAACGGACCCGATGCAATCACTTTTTGACGCGTGTCCTCTGTACATTTTGCAAAACAGCATTTCATCGGGACACAACGTTCAGCAAATAAGGGGCGTCCGATATTGTTCCAAACCGTTTGATTGGAAGGAAGGTTGTACACCGTCCGATTAAGCCAAAGTTGATGTACAACCGTGGAGTAAAAGTTTCGTTTGACCGCCGGCTTGTCAATTTAATGAATTTATTATGTTCTTAGATTGTAGGTAAAAGATTTTAATTTTAATTTTTTTTTACTTACGGAGGTATGGGCATAGCATATAGTTTTTTAATTATATTTTTTTTAATTTTTATTCACGGGTGTAGTTTTTACAGCACAAGTAAAAAAAACACGAATGCATAGTTATGTTTTTGTGCGCACGGCATATGTATTGTAAAAAACACACAGCAGTGTGAATATGAAAAATGCAGCAGCATGAAGATAGTTTTTTGTTGAAGAAACAAAATGTAATGGGCAACAACACATGTAAAAGAAATTCTTCTTTACAGCAATAAATGTAAGATTTTGTTTTTACACAACAATGAATGTAAAAGAAATTTTTACACACAATAGTATAAAATTTCTAAAAGAGACAGAGTAATTTTTTTTGTTCTTGGTGAATCCCTCTAAGAGAAAGAGGGTGAATTTTGTATTAGCAATTTTACTTTAATGAATACAAAGCTTTTGTGGGTGTGTATAACACTCTGTTCTCAGAAATCAATTATAGCTTTCCTGTGTTAAGATCCTATGGCAAAAACAGAGTATTACTCTCTACTCTCTGTTCAGTGATTTTGTTTTGGAATTTATCAGAAAATTCCCAACAGTGGTATCAGAGCTTGTCCAGGCTCTTTGAAGGTGTCAAAGAAATTGAAGGAAGGTTCTTTGCTACAGCAGCTTCTCCGGAAGAGTGAAGACCCACTCAAAAATCCAGGTATTTCTCAAGTTAATTTTTGTGTCGCTGTTGAAGAAACAGTTAGTTATTTTTAAATACACAGTCAGGTATTTGAAGCATAGTTTAGAGAGCAAGAATGGCTAGCACCAGCACTAGCATGGGTATGTTTAATACTCAGCTCCCACAGTTTAATGGGAAAAACTATGACTATTGGGCAATAACCATGAGAGCCCTGTTTGCCTCACAACATTTATGGGAACTTGTTGAATATGGGTTTGAAGAACCAGCAGATAAAAATGATTTTAACAGATTAACTCAGGGAGAAAAAGATCTGTTGAAGAGCAATAGGAAGAAGGATTCCAAAGCCCTCATATTTTTATATCAAGCAGTGCATGAGAGTGTGTTTTCAAGGATAGCAGCAGCCAAGACATCCAAAGAAGCATGGCAAACTCTCAAGACAACCTATCAAGGCATGGAGAAAGTGAAGACGAAAAAACTACAGCTATTGAGGAGAGATTTTGAGAATCTTTGCATGAAGGAGTCAGACAATATTGACTCATTCTTCACACATGTAATTGGTCTGGTCACACAGATAAGGACTCATGGAGAGATACTTGAAGAAAGGAGGATTGTGGAGAAACTATTGAGGATCCTACCCTCAAAGTTTGATGTGATTGTCACCACCATAGAAGAGACAAAGGATCTCTCAAACTTTTCGGTTAATGAACTTCATGCATCACTGATAACAAATGAGCAGAGATTGAGTAGAAATGAAAACTCATCTCTAGAACAAGCCTTCAAGACCCAGATGCCTTTTGGAAGAGGAAGAGGTTAAGGCAGAGGAAACAAGAGAGGAAGAGGCAGAAGCCAAAACAAAGGTGGAAGAAATAGTCCAGCAAACACTCAAGGAAGAGGCAGCAATCCAAATCAGAACCAAGGCCAAGGCAGCAGCCAACAAAGTGGACATCATCATGCTAAAGGACAAAGGTATGAAAAATCCAATGTCCAATGTTATTATTGTAAAAAATATGGGCATTGTGCCAATGAGTGTAGGAAGAAGCAGCATGATATGAATAATAGATCTAGTGCAAATATCACTGGAGAAAATATCAGCCAAGACAATGTGTTTTTAGCTTGTAATATGGATGAAACAAACAATGATGATATATGGTTTCTAGACTCCAGTTGCAGCAACCATATGACAGGAAACATAGCCCTGTTTTCTACTTTAGATCAAAATGTGAAATCACAAGTCACACTTGGGACTGGTAGTAAAATTTCTGTTATGGGAAAAGGAGAAGTTAAAATATTTACAAAGAAAGTTGAAAAGAAAACCATAGCAGATGTCTATTATGTTCCTAGAATGAGATGTAACCTCTTAAGTATTGGATAGCTTGTTCAAAAGGGGTACAATGTTTTCTTTGTGAATGATGTATGCACCATCATGGATAGAACATCCAGCAAAAGATGTATTGCTGAAGTGAAGATGACAAGGAACAGGATGTTCCCTCTCAGAATAAGGGCAGATTTGAAAAATAAAGAAGTAATAGCAGCAGTTATACAAGAGGCTTTCCAAAGCGTACCAAAGGATGAAAATTGGTTGTGGCACTTGAGATTTGGACATCTCAACTTTAGAGGTCTTAACTTGTTGAGTAGAAAAGGAATGGTAAGAGGATTGCCATTGATAGAGAAACCAGACAGCCTTTGTGAAGGTTGTATCTTGGGGAAACAACACAGAGAAAGTTTTCCATCAGGGAAAAGCATAAGGGCAAAGGCACCTTTAGAGATTGTCCACTCAGATTTATGTGGGCCGATGCAAACTCCATCACTAGCAGGCAACCAATATTTTCTAACATCCATTGATGATTTTACTAGAAAAACTTGGGTTTATTTCATGAAGAACAAAAGTGAAGTGTTTGAAAAATTTCGAAATTTCAAAGCACTTGTAGAAAACCATAGTGGGCTGCATATCAAAGTTCTAAGAATTGATAGAGGAGGTGAGTATATCTCCAAGGAATTCCTACGGTTTTGTAGAGAAAATGGAATTCATAAGCAATTTATAGCTAGGTACACCCCGCAGCAAAATGGAGTTGCTGAAAGGAAGAACAGGACAATCATGGATATGGCAAGGAGTATGTTGAAGGTAAAGCATTTGCCAAATGATTATTGGCCTGAAGCTGTAAATTGTGCAGCGTATATTTTGAATAGGTGTCCTACAAAATCAGTCATGAACAGAGTG
This sequence comes from Pinus taeda, assembly GCA_000404065.3. Lineage (NCBI taxonomy): Eukaryota > Viridiplantae > Streptophyta > Pinopsida > Pinales > Pinaceae > Pinus > Pinus taeda. The sequence continues at coordinate 130,713 of APFE031200149.1, forward strand.
CCGAAAGAAGCATGGAGTGGGAGAAAGTAAGGAGTCACCCACATGAAAGTTTTTGGATGTGTGGCTTATGCACACATTCCAGATCAGCTAAGGAGGAGGTTGGACAGCAAAGGGGAGAAATGTATTTTCATTGGATACAGTGAGGAATCCAAAGCTTATAGGTTGTATATCCCATCTACCGAAAAGATTTTTGTGAGCAGAGATGTTCAGTTCATTGAGGAGGAAGCTTGGGATGGAAGCATAGAGAAAACAGTAAATGTTAAAAACTGTTTGTCTCATGATGAAGATGATGAGGAGATGATTGAAATACATCCCCAAATAGCAGTGCCAACACAAGGACAACAAGAGACACCCTTGAGGAGAAATGAAAGTGCTTCTCCAAGAACACCACAAGGAGGAAATTCAAGTGTTTCTTCAAGCACTTGTACACCAAATGAAAGAGGTAAGAAGTTCAGAAATTTAAGTGACATTTATGAGCAAGAGGCAACAAATGAAGGTATGAATTCTTTGTTTGCATTATATTGTCATGTTGATGACCCTATTCATTTCGAAGATGCTATTAAGGATAGGAAATTGTTAGAAGCTATGGATGAGGAGATCAATGCCATAGAAAGAAACAAGACATGGGATCTCGTTGAACTACCAAAAGGAAAAGAAGTCATTGGAGTTAAGTGGGTTTTCAAGATCAAGAGTAATGCTAAAGGCAAAATAGAATGACACAAGGCAAGGCTGGTTGTCAAAGGATATAACCAGCAGTATGGGAGAGACTATGAGGAAACTTTCGCACCGGTTGCTAGAATGGAAACCGTGAGAGCAGTGCTATCCATAGCAGCACAAAATAAGAGGAAAGTTTACCAAATGGACGTGAAGTCAGCGTTCCTAAATGGAGTGTTAATGGAAGAGGTTTACATAGAACAACCTCTAGGCTATGAAAAGAAAGGCCAAGAGCACAAAGTGTGTAGATTGAAGAAAGCTCTTTATGGGCTGAAGCAAGCACCAAGAGCATGGTACAGCAGGATAGATTCCTATCTACAGGAAAATGGATTTGAAAAATGTGAGGGAGAACCCACCCTCTACATCAAAGAAAAATATGGTAAAATTTTAATTGTTGTGTTGTATGTTGATGATGTTATTTTCACAGGTAATGATGACTACCTAATTGAAAATTTTAAATCAGTCATGAAAGAGGAATTTTAGATGACTGACATGGGTTTGCTGAGATACTTCTTAGGAATAGAAGTAGATCAAAATGAAAATGGGATTTTTATCTCACAAGCAAGATATGTTAATGAAGTATTGGAAAGATTTAATATGCAAGACAACAAGGCAGCGATCACTCTCACAGTGATGGGATTAAAACTCAGCAAAGAGGACAGCAGCAAGGATTTTGATCCTAGCTTGTATAAGAGCATAGTTGGTAGCCTAATGTATTTGACTGCAACTAAGCCAGATATAATGTTTGCTGTTAGTTTAATTTCCAGATTCATGGAGAGGCCAAAAGAAGCACATTGGCAGGCAGCAAAATGAATTCTGAGGTATGTTAAAGGTACTAAAAGGTTTTGCATTTTATATACTACTTCAGAATGTTCAGATTTAATTGGATACACTGATAGTGATTGGGCTGGAAGTGTAGATGATCGGAAAAGTACATCCGGTTATGTTTTTCACATGGGTTCAGGAGCTACTTCATGGGATTCTAAGAAACAGCCTATTGTAGCGTTGTCTACAACGGAGGCTGAATATGTGGCAGCTACAACAGCAACATGTCAAGCAGTTTGGATGAGAAGAATGTTAAGGAGTTTAGGCCAAGAGCAGGAAAAAAGAACAACGATATTTTGTGACAATAGCTCAGCTACTGCATTATCCAAGAATTTTGTGTTTCATAAGAGAACGAAACACATTGACACAAGGTTTCATTACATCAGAGAATTAGTAAACAATGGAGAAATTATTTTACAACATTGCAGGACTCAGGAGCAGGTTGCAAACATTCGGACCAAGCCATTGGACCAGAAAAGTTTTGAGTTTTTGAGGAAATGTTTGGGTATGACTGAATGCCCAGCAGTCGAAATTAAAGGGGAGTGTTGAAATATTAATTTCAACTTGCTGTGCTGCATTTAATTCACAAAACCACCTGACTTTATCGGATTGCTTTTCACGAGAAGTGGTTTTCCTCCGAACGGACCCAATGCAATCACTTTTTGACGCGTGTCCTCTGTACGTTTTGCAAAACAACTTTTCATCGGGACATAATATTCAACGAATAAGGGGCGTCAGATATTGTTCCGAACCGTTTGATTGGAAGGAAGGCTGTCCACCGTCCGATTAAGCCAAAGTTGATGTACAACAACAGACTTGCACATGAATTTGCGTGGAGTAAAAGTTTCGTTTGACCGCTGGCTTGTCAATTTAATGAATTTATTATGTTCGTAGATTGTAGGTAAAAGATTTTAATTTTAATGGTTTTTTTACTTACGGAGGTATGGGCATAGCATATAGTTTTTTAATTATATTGTTTTTAATTTTTATTCACAGGTGTAGTTTTTACGGGACAAGTGAAAAAAAAAAAAAAAAAACGAATGCATAGTTATGTTTTTGTGCGCGCTGCATATGTATTGTAAAAAACACACAACAGTGTGAATATGAAAAATGTAGCAGAGTGAAGATAGTTTTTTGTTGAAGAAACCAAATGTAATGGGCAGCAGCACATGTAAAAGAAATTTTTCTTTACAGTAGTAAATGTAAGATTTTGGTTTTACACAGCAGTGAATGTAAAAGAAATTTTTACACACAGTAGTGTAAAATTTCTAAAAGAGACAGAGTACCTTTTTTTGTTCTTGGTGAATCCCTCTGAGAGAAAGAGGATGAATTTTGTATCAGGCATTTTACTTTAATGAATACAAAGCTTTTGTGGGTGTGTGTAACACTCTGTTCTCAGAAATCATTTATAGCTTCCCTGTGTTAAGATCCTACGGCAAAAACAAAGTATTACTCTCTGTTCAGTGATTTTGTTTTGGAATTTATCAGAAAATTCCCAAGAAGAGGAGGTGGTGAAGGCTTTTATTTGGCAAATATTCATAAACAATCAATCTTTCTGAACCTTCGGCACAACACCCGAGCAGTTTTACAAGATTTCGGTGTCGAACATTGGCCAAAACCTTCACTTCATTCATAAACTCATAGTTGCCTTGATTAGATCTTACAGACAATTTCTTTACAACTATCTGTTTTACGTCCCTAGTATTTCCCTAAGAAGAACAACCACATCAACAACTCATCCTCAAAAAACCCTGCTCAAGTCAAGTCAAGGAGGCTCAAGCCAAACACACACCAACCCCAATGAGGTGGATGTCTCCACATCTCACTGAAGTTTTGATGAATTTGGTTATGTGGTCTCATTGGCTTTGTTTATGCATCTTTCATGTTTTTTTGGTCAAATCTTTTTTATTAAAAAGAGAAGTTACATATTTTCAGATTAAAAGATAAAGAGACCAAACAAAAAAACATCTATGAGAACGAAGCCAAAAGGATTTTACAGAGAAAATACTAAGAGGCTGCACTGCATACAACATTTGAAAATTCAGCTTACTGAAAGCAAAACCATGAGAAAAACGATCCAGTAATCAGAATTCAAAAGAGCTTTCTTCTGAGATGGACTAATCAAAAGTACAAAAAACATTCTGCTAGGCAAAAGGGAAACCCCTCTTTTAGACAGAACAATCACTCCCATATTCTGCTCCCGATAGATATGGAGAAAAGAAATGTCGTAGAAAGTAGAAAGAAGAACAAAGCACGGAAAGATCCATCCAATGGTATAACAAAGGAACTTGGAGGGCATTCTGGCCCTGCAACCATTCAATGATAGACAATGAATGGCCAACCACCTTCAAGAGTCAATAGCCAGCCAGACAACGCTAGGGAGTAACTCCACAATGCCACTAACTCTGTGCGGCAACTTGAACCAAATCCACCATTCCAAAAGAAATGGTAAGTCCTGTTGGGGCAAATTTTAATGGCTGCCCACAACCACAGTCCCAGCAGTAGAGGCCCATCAAGATAGCCTATTGTGAAAAAAAGATCCCAAGTGCTGGAGTTGGACTGAACGCGGAGAAGGTTTAAGAAACCAAGGGCCGATCTCAAGGAAATCACTGACAACCTTGACGCCGATGCAATGATAATCTGGAACCCGGTCCTCAAAGATGAATGCATTCTGGGATCTCCATATCACAAAACATATAAAAGAAGAGTACGAAAGCGCCTATAGCCGGAAGGCCAATACATTAATCAGTCGAAAATGGGGTACCGATCCCCGACAAACCGGATATTTAACAAATTTGCCACGTTAACCCAAATAGCCTTCGCAAAAGAGCATTCAATAAAAAGTTGGAAAGCATCTTCAGGAGCGGAATGACAGAGATGGCACTAGCCCAGAACTTTCATGTAACTTCATGAAACAATTAGAACTCTGTCAGGTTTTAGATTGCTGGGATTATTTCACTGTTTACTTTGGACTGCTAACCTGTTGTTTTGCCAGTGATCTGGTTTCTCTGGTGGCAGGACACTAGCAGACAGGTCTGGACAATTCAGTGCTAATTCCCATATTATCATGCTTAATGAAATATGAGCTTAAAAAAATAGTTCTGTCTCTAAATTAGTTAAAAAGACTAGTAAAATAAGTTTGGAAATATTTTTGAAATGAAATAAAGCAACACAGATATAAATTGTATATACTTTACCTTGTATACATAGCCAAATCCTCCCCCTCCAAGCTTGGTGCGTTCATGAAAATTATCCGTTGATTCTATGAGCACTTCTAAGCTGAAGAGAATTTGCTTCTGCTTGAGTAGTGTCCTTTCTGAGTATTTTTCGTGTATGAATAAGAATCTGAAATCTTTATGGATAACATAAATTTACTTGTGCGAAACATAAGTTTTACGGTATATTCTCCCTTCATTCTGCGGATGGGTTACCGACCTCAGTGAAATGGCAGATTTCAGTTTTCCCGGCATGGCAAGCGCAGAGACCCGTAACGCTAGAAACACAGCTCCCACAATCCCCAATATCATGGGTAATCTTTTAGATGAACCGCCTGCTCATGTAATATTTTGTACTTTTATTTATAAAAACGGGAACAATCAAATTGTCTAGTCTCAAAGGGCACAAATCATAAAGCTGAATGCAGAACCAGAGAGTCTGGGTAGAGTTTGCAGGTGGACTAGTACCTGTATTACTCCCTCCAGTGGGCCGAGCAGCCTGGGCAGCCCTTTTTGGCGGGTTTGCAGGTGGACTAGTACTGGTATTATTCACCGTGGAGGTATAAAAAAAGGGGTATATTTCATATCGGACCGTGCAGCTTCCCAACAATGCTCGAGCTCCTTGCTTCTTAGAACAACAGTCGTAGAGGTTATTCCTTGCAAATTCCAAACAAGATCTGCAGTCCTTGATGGATATATCTCTCCAACACTGAACTAGACCATAAATGGTGACGCCACCAGAAGAATATGCAACCGATCCTTCAGCGAAACCCTTATTGGCATCAACATAAGCCGTCTCAGACAGGTTGGAAAGGAAGTTAAAAGTAGCGTTCGTAAATTTCTTTAGATGATTTGTGCTGAAATCGTTTACATTCTCCAGGTAATTCCCATCGGTGTCTTACTTTTGAGAAGAAGCTAGAGTTGTCGTATCGAAGGAAGCAGTTATCAAGCCATACTCGACCACCTGTGTTGCTACCGCAGAGTTTAACAGTGTCAAGTGCTTGCTGCGAACAGATTGAGCAGTCTTTCTGCGATATATTCCCCAAGCACTGCAGGAGGCCATAAATTATGTGGGGGCTTTCGCCATAAGAGAAAGTCGTGAAGCCTATCTCAGGCGCATTCGCAAGTAGATCAGGCATCACTGGTGTAACATATGGCCAGAAAGTATCCCCTTCGGCCTTGGCAGAAGCGTTATTACATTCATACGCGCGCAACGCTGTCCAGACAACCAAAGGAAAACTGCTAATGAGTAGAAAACCGATGAAAAGAAATCGAATAGCTGCTTGTTTGCCAGAATTAGCAAGGTATAAATTATAGCCGTTAAAGTTTCTCATGATCTTCAAACCGGCAAGCTCTTCTGTGAAGGATTCTGATCAATATGGAATGCAGGCGGCTATAAAATTGGTAAAATTAGATCAATGCTCAACATGAGGCTGTGATATGTATTGTATTGGTCCAAAACATCACAACCAATATGAACATTAGAAATGCCTACAAAATCTATAGGCTAAAACAGAATGTGTGAATATCATTATGTATCTTGTTAACTCATAAATGCTAAAAATCACTTAATTTCCTACCATACAATACACTCACACTCACTTATAGTAATTTTAGTTTTTGAGTGAGAGTCATCAAGAAGTTCAATTGCTTATTCCACTTATGCAATTTCCCAACCAATGTCACGAGACCGAAATGATGAAATATAAGCATGCACTATTGAAGAATGTAGAAGCACAAATCTAATATAATTCTTAAATTGAAGAAAGTGTAGTGTAAAGTTTTCTTTAATTTAAAAGAAATTAGAAATAAAAATTTGTATATATATATATTGTGTTCTATATTGAGAACTTCTATAGTATATTTTTGTAAAAATAAAAATTTGTATATATATATATTGTGTTCTATATTGAGAACTTCTATAGCATATTTTTGTATTGATCAAAATTAAATTAGAAAAATAATTTTTTGAAAACATTAATTATAAATGAAATATTTGAGCTTTAAAAAATGATTTTATAGTATTGTAAATAGAGATTTTATAAATAAAATATAAAAAAAATTAAATAATTTTTTTAAATAATTTAATATAAATTACTCAATTTTTAATAAATTATATATATTCATTCTCAACCAACCTTTCAAAAAAAATCATTCATTTATGAATTATTCCTTAACAAATAAAATTGAAAACATAGCAGTTTAAACTAAATCAATAAATTTTATTTTCCTCTTTGATACTAATTCTACTTGTTTATTTATATAAAACAATTTTTTTTGCTTCATTTTACTCCGTGCCATTTATTTGGTTGATGTGACCATTGTAAGATCGACTTGATAGCTTGGAATTAAAAAGTTTGCCACTAATTCTATTTGTCTATCTGTACAAAGTAATTTCTTCCTTCATTTAACAATTTACTTATTTTTGTTTCCGTAACTACAGGGTCAGATACTCCTACATTCGTGGGACCACCTGACCAGGCTCTCTGCTTCCCTGAATTCATTTGCCTTTTAAATTTATGGATGAATTGTATTTATATTTATGTATTTTGGTGAATACCAGTATAACATTAGTTAGTGTATCTTTTATTTTTTTCATAAATACCAATAAGAGCTAAACTCCAAAGACTCTGTTATTTCATTATATTCATCAAAGATGTATCTAGCATTGTCATATTCCTAAGGCACATGTTAAATTTCCTACTTAGAAAGTTCAAAGAAATAATTAATGCTATATTGTTGTTGTAATAGGCTATCAATGTTGTTGACATAGAGTTTTATTTGGATGTTTATGGTAGAATGAAATTACTAGTAAAATTGTCAGCGACTTTTTTTCAACCACAAACTCAACTTTGTACACTCTTTCGGCACTATTAGCACTCCAGGAAGCTTTCCTAGGTTGTAGCTCGGAGATGCCTGGAAACATATAAATCTTCAATATCGTTCTTTGAACTATTGGAATGGATTGGGGTTTGGATCAAGTTAGATGACTGTTTAAACTCTATTTTCACTCAAAACTTGCATGAGCACCCTCAGCTTGACAAGGCTTTCAACCACTAATGCTCAATAGTTTATAGATTCAATAAATAGATGGAGAAACTTTACTGTACCAGTGGATAGATACATAAACACATATGAATGGCCAACTACAGAAAGTAAATGAAGCTTACAAATCTCATTTATCAACGCAAAGATAAGATGACAGTTATCTGGCATTCGATAGAGAAGAAAACATGAATAGACCATTCAAGTGTAAGCTTAGAATAGAGGAAAAGATGGTGATTGAACATATAACAACAAAAGAAGCTTGTATTACTGGAATGAAGATGAGACGTTGAGAGGAGCAGAGGCTCCACAGTCTCCAAAAGTTGAACCCTTGATACTTCTAACTTTCAACCATTTATAGGCTTTTTACAATGCTCTCGGGCTCTCTGAGGCTCGAGGTGTCTTAATCTATCCCCTATGGCTTCTAACTGCTTGATTCCATGATTAGATAGACATGAGCTAAAGGTCTCCTTTTCTAACAACACAGTAACCAAATTCTGGTAATTTTGCCAAGCTGTCAGGTAGCTCGCTCATGCTAGCGATGCTCCATGATCACTTATGTTGGTTCAGCTGCATCATGCTATGGCTTTTTCCCCTTCCGACCATCTGTCTCCCGGCCCCTGTTCTGTAACGGAATGGATCTTCAGGCCTTTGAAATCCTTTCGAATACCAAAAACCACTGTTTTATGTTTTACATAGAGAAACGCTGCAACACTGTGAAATTCTGCCAAAACTTTGTTCATTTTGGACTTCAAAAGTCCTTAAATATGGTCTATTCCTCTATCGGGTCTATTCTCATCGCTATCACAAGTCGCTTCAACCTTGCTCCTTTGTATTTTAAAAATACGTTAAAAATCGTGAAAATAATGTGAAAATTGGCTCCCTTCAGACTTCAAATATTATATATTTCCCTTCATGAACCCTTTCGGGTCTAGGTCTTATCGCATCGACATTGTTTCTTTGTATTTTGTTAAATAATTAAATATGTGAAAATACATTAAAAACGTCTTTCGGCAGATCTCAAAATCTATGCAATAATGTTTATATAGTCATCGGGTCCGGCTAATCGCATCATTGTGGTTGCCGATTATAATTTTCCGATCAGATTTGGACCGTTGATCGGCCAAATCTGACGGCTATTGTGCCTTCACTTGTTTATACCTTCGATACTCTGTTTTTCACCGTTTTTACGTGTTTTTGGCCTCCCGATAGTGTTTCTTCGCCATTCTAAGAGCTCTTCTCATGCGATCATTTTGATCTTTGACATGATTTTACGAGATTTTGAAGACTCAGAGAGCATATTTGGATCCATTTGGATCAGGAACCAATGCAATTATAGATGCGAGAGTAATATTTTTGAAGTTCGACTTATGGCCAAAGCGGAACAAGAGGAGACGTGGCCGTCGGAGTTAAAACAGGGGAAATTTCTGCTAAAAATAGCATCACTGCACCTCAAGGGCTAACAGGTACTATAACATCAATTTCAAATTGTGATACGGTGTTTCTTATTGTATTTCTTTAATGAGGATTGCATGAGTTACTTGTAATTGTGCACAACGGCATTACTCTGCATTGTGTTTTTTTTTTAAGTTTCCAAGCAATTAAATATTTAAAATATGGCAAGCATTTCAACATCAAGGAAAAAGAAAAGATTGTGTTAAGGAACCATTTCATATAACCAATTCTACTTGTTAATAGTACTTGGTTGGTTGGTAAAGTAGGGTCGGTATTAGTTTTCTTTCCAAGAGAAAAATAATCTTTATATTCATGGGTGAATATACATGTTGCATCCCAAGTAGGGGATAGTCAAAGACCCTGATCCATTCAGTAAAACAAAACATATAGTTTCAAAAAATTGAGACCTCATACATCAGACATTTCAAGACTTTTCATCTATATGTGCATAAATTGTAGATAAATATAAGCTTCCAAAGCATACAGTAATCATTGCAAGACAAAAATACACTAAGCAGAATAGAGGGGATGGGGAGGGATTAAAGGAAAAAAATCAAGAATTGTAAATAACCACATCCACAACTTCTGAGATGTTTAAAGCCCTAGATAAAAAAGAGGGGAAATTTTTGGAATGATAATCATCATGGAGTCTCCAAGAAAAAATACAGAAAGGAAATTTTTAGATTGATAATCATCATGGATTCTCTTATCACCTTGATTGAATGTGCACCCATATCTTGGACAATGTTGAGTCTTTTCCACCATGCACCTGCCTTTAGTTTAGTATTTGAAGAAATAGTTAGTCCCCAAGCAAAAGAAGTTTCAATCATTTGTCACGGGTCACATGTAACCTTCTTGCACCTACCACCCCAAGCGAAGTGCATTTTACAATGAGTATTTAGTGAATGCTCCAGATCTTCCAAACCTAGACAGTTAAATAGATCAAATACAATTATAACTTTTGGTCATAAACAATTAAAGAAGTGGGACTTTAGGTGTATCCTATATTCAGAAACAAACATTTTTCGTGTTTTTTCAAGTAAAAAAAAAAAAAAGAAAAAGAAAAAGAAAGCAGCCCTAAGGCTTGAATCCATGATAGCAAAAAGGAATTTTAATGGAAAACTATTATGAATAGCCTTAAAAAAAAGCAGCCCTAAGGCTTGAATCCATGATAGCAAAAAGGAATTTTAATGGAAAACTATTATGAATAGCCTTTTTAATTTAATCAACCAAATGTTGTCAATCTTTGCCAGTTGAGAAGACTGGATGCAAAGAAGAGTCCTTATCCTCCTCTTACAATTGCATAACAAAGGTTTCCATCTTTAACACTACAAATGTACAAGCACAAAGATTATATAAGTCCATTTAGTGCTAAAGTTCTAGAGCTACATTGAAATGAAAAATGAAAGATAACAAACTTTGTACATACATAATCATCCCCATTCATAACCGGAGAGCATCCAATAAACTCAGACACTACTAGCATACTTTCTTTAGGGTTATCAAATGTGATTCCAAATATCATTCTTCATCCCAAATGACAGAGGATGCTCCCCAAACTCCACATCATATTTTTGCAGAGTTTTACAAATATGGTCGTTTTGGCATCACCCCTAATAGTTTTGACATCTTGATTTTTACATCTTTTTGCAGACTGAGGAATTCTTCTCTTTGGCAACAAACTTGTTATAGAGAGCGAGATTTAAACATTCAAAGCACTTTTTCTTTCATGACTTATGAGAAATCTATTATTTTCCAAGGAAATATATTGTGTTTGTTCAAAATTTGATTCAAAATGTTTAATTTTTATGCTTTATTTATTGAATTTGGAAACAAGACCATTTCCATAATTGGGAATTCATTTTTTTTTTTTCAATGAATATTATTTTAATGTAAATTTATGGATACTTCCTGATACACAAGTTATGTGGTTGAGTAGTAATTCTATATTTTTTTCCTTGGAATCAATGGTCCACACTTCTAACTTGGAAATTTTAGTAGACGATAATATGCAAGGCATGATAACATGCAAACTTCTAAAGTAAATGTTTCTGTATGTGTAAACTTTTTGTCACAAAATTTAACATCTTTTTTCTCCCTTATATTCATTAGGTTTTGAAGCTTTAGGCTTGCAAATATCTTGAGGACTCGACATTGATTCCAATCCATAGGGAAAGAGCATTTTCGAAGCTCTGTGAGTTGGATTTATCCTATGGTACTATTAGCTAAAAAGGAAAGCTCAAAGAGAAAATGCAAAGCGTCTTTCTTTCTATCTATCCATGTCCTAGAGGTAACTCTGAACTCGGTCGAATAGACAGACACAAATTCCAATTCAAGCCCAGAAACACTACAACAAAACCCTGTGATTAGCATCCCTTTTTGCTTCGTTTTTTGCGTCTAGAACCCATTTTTGGTGTTATTGGTGTCCATTTATCAAATATGGTGCAAAAATTGATGCAAAGTTTGCACCGAGGTTTGCACCAAGTCTTACACCAAGTTTAGCACTAGGTATTGTAATAGGTTTTGCACCAGATTTTACACCAAGTTTTACCCCAGGTTTCATGCCAAGTTTTGTGCCATCCTTTGCACCATGTTTTGCATAAAGTTTGGCACTTAATTTTGTTTCGCCAAATTTTGCATCCTCTATTGCATCATTTCTTAAATCATTTTTTCTGTTCATTTTTGCATCCCTTTTGCACCAAGTTTTGCATCTAATTTTGTATCTACTTTTGTTGCACCCATATTTACATACCTTTTTCATATGTTATTGTGTCCACTATTGCATCCAATTTCTTGTGCCATAATTTGCACCTAGTTTGGGACTAACCTTTGCACCCATTTTTTCTTTTAAATTTGCATCCACGACTGCATGCTCATATACATCTAGGTTTTCATCAACTTTTACATCTATTTTTGTATCCACTTTTGCGACAAGATTTGCATCAGGATTTGTGTCTCATATTGCATCTACTTTTGCATTGACTTTTGTTGCATCAACTTTTGCATCCTATTTTCATCCATTGTTGCACCCATGTTTACGTCCACTTTTGCATCTTATTTTTCATCTTCATTTTCTTCTTTTTTCTGCATCTATCATTGCATCCACTTTTGTTGTGACACAATTTGTGCCATGTTTTATACTTATTGTTGTACCTGCATTTGCTTCCAATTTTGCACCCATCTTCATATCCTCTTTTGCATCAAATATTGCATATATTTTTGCACCCACTTTTGTGTTGGGTTTTGTGTTTCATTTTGTATATTCTTTTGCATCTACTTCCATTGCATCCATATTTTGCATTCAATTTTGTTTCTCCTGTTGCACCCATGTTTGCATCCACTTTTACATCTCTTATTGCATCTTGTCTTGCATCTTTTTTTTGTGTCTATTATTACATCCACTTTTGTTGTGCCATATCTTGTGCCTATCGTTGCAACCCACATTTTCTTCCACTTTTTCATCCACATTTGCATAAATTTTGTGTCCAAGTTTGCATCAAATATTGTTTATGTTTTTTGCATCCCATTTTGCATCTACTTTTACATCCACTTCTGATGCGTCCAATTTTGCATCTAAGTTTGTGTCCACTATTTCACCTATGTTTGGTCCATGTTTACATTCCTTCTTGCATCCATGTTTTCCTCCTTTTTGCATCCAAGTATGTATCATTTTTTGCGTTCGTTGTTGTATTCACATTTGTTTCACCACAATTCATGCTAAGTTTTATGCCTACTATTGCACCCATGTTTTCTTCCACTTTTTCATCCATGTTTACATCGTATTTTGTGTCCAAGTTTGCCTCTACTTTTTCATCCACTTTTGTGTTAATTTTTTTGTCTTGTTTTGCATCTACTTATGTTGTGTCCACTCTTCATTCAATTTTACGTCTATTGTTGCACCCATTTTTTTGTTCATTTTTGCATCCATTTTCCAACACTCAATATATTTTTTGCATTGATGATATTTCTTATGACATTGATAATTATGAACAACTAATGACAATGTCAATAACTATGACGATGATGATAATGAAGATGATGACAATGACATGAATTGTGATTATTATGATAATGACAATGATGATAAAGACAACGAGGGTTACAATGAAAATGATGATGATGATGCTAATGACCTTGACCAATCTTCCCAATTTTTAAATGTTTTCATGGTCATAATCATAATCATTATCTTTGGTACCTTCTTCCAAGTCATCATCATCTGATCATAATTATCATTATTTTCGTCTTGGTCATCATCAAAAACAATAATGGCATGAATGATGATTATGATGTTCATGACGAAGATGACAACAATGATGATAGAAATTACATTAATTATAATGATATGGATGATGAAAATTATAATGACGATGATAATGGTAGTGATGATGATCATCATCAATCACCTCTAAAAAATAAAGTTGTTATTTCTCTTGCATATATCATGTGTCCTAACAACCCTTTTCAAGCACTTGTAACATCTTTTGGGTTGATGACATTTCTTATGACAACTATAATTATGAACAATTGACGACAATGTCCATAATGATGATGATGATGATAATGATGACAACAAGAATGGTGATTATAACAATAATGCAATAATGACAATAATGATGACGATGATGGTGGTGATGATGATGATAATGAAGATGATGACACTCCCTCTAAACTAGGGAGGTACTCATAATGAAACAAAAAATACTCTCAAGTTGAAATATTCATATAAGAAGGTATCTAGATTGATAAGCATCAACGGTGGTTTACATCATCATAGCCAACATTGTCAAAATAGAAAAACCTTGACTAACAGGTTCTATCTCTCCATTAGATCAGAGCACTTACCCCACCAGGATGTTCACCAGGGATGTCCTCATATGATAATTTCCTAATCCACTGTCATAATATTTGACACCAAGAAATTTTGATCCTCATGACTATTCTTATCTTGGATTAACGTACTTGACTTATAGCGGTTAGTCCTAGTCAAAGTACAAATTCTCAAATAATATTGGTCCCAAATGTTTATCCAATCCACCATTCTCCCTACTGGTGTATTTATTAGGCTTATGACTGTTAGTTCTAGCCATAGTACATGCCACATGGATAATATGGTGTCCACCCTCACTCCCTCTCAATCAGGGAGGAGACATCCACAAGCATAATATTTTCTCAAGAATACCCATCATTTTCATAGAGAATAACATCATTAATTTGTTTTCATTGCATGATGCCTTTATGATTAAGAATTCATAGATTTGTGGAAAAATATTTCCCCTGTTGTCATTTGTGATGAAAGAAAATCAAAAGGTGAAGGCCAATATCATTAAATATACACTATAATGATTTATCTAAGTCTAAACTCTAAGGTTGAAGTGAAAAGTCATGTAAATGCTATATCTATGAGTTGTGCCAAACTTATGAAAACCATATTCCCTAAGTCATGTATATAAGAAAAACAAAAATAAAAAGAAAGAAAAGTAAGGTCCGATGAATGGTAACTCATGTATTTACTCTCTCTTTGGAAAACATGTGAATATATACACTCGTAGTCACACTTGATCACATGTTTGTGATGGTTAAATCATGAAGTCCTCTTTTCCCCTTGCATTTTCACTTCATTATTTAAGCACCTAATTGAGGATCTAGGGAATGTTTGTTGCCTAGGGGTTTCATCTCTACTCTTGGTTTACTTATGTCACACTATGGTCAATTTATGTGACAGAGTGAAATACTTAAGTTTGTGGAGTTATTAGAACAATGCATTAAGTTAGTCACCACACACACATGTATTACATCTCATTGATCCACATGTGTGGGTTGGAGGCTCATTGCTTGAGAACTTTAATGGAGACTAATTTAGGGCTTTGATGGTACAGCTTACAAAATCTCTTGGTAAACATTGTGATTCGCCCTTTCTTTTCCTCGAGACACTTGATAATATTGAATTCAGTCCCAATAATCCATGGAAATGGGGAGTATAAATTACATGTGCTAGAAATAGAATTGAGAAATAAAGGTTTTCCATTTGTGATATTGGAGTCATATACATTAGATACATGGTAGTAGTCCTCGATGTCAATTAACTAAAATTGTATTGTCATAACGCGAAAAGAGGTAAACATATTGGTAAGCTTGATGTCCTGATCATTCCAAATAATAACCATTCCACCCAAGTATCTCGAAGCATCAATCACTACTACTTGTCAATTCCTCCCCTATATTATAATTATAGGATGTAGAACCTCACTTAATATTTTTTTTTCTTATATCAACATTATTGATGGGTGCTTTCCGTACCATTTTTCTCTTAAGAGTCTTTGTTTTCCTTTACTATTGAGGCCCCTCATGTTCCATGAGACTATTTTCATGGAGAATTTACACAGAAAGGAAGTATAATGTGACTAAAAAAACATGTTTCAAGATTTAAGTGCTTGGACAATGCCACTTCATGACTCCTATATTTCCTTAACTTGGGACCGAATGGTGAACTTGATGGGCTTAAGGGAAATTGGCTAATGAAAATCTCAAAAAGAGGTGACTTTTGACTTTATCACATACAAGTTAATATACTAAAAAAAAAAATATCCAAAACATTTTTATCAAGCAATGAATCATTACATTATAAAATACAATCTATAAACCCTTTGGGAACTTTTTGCTAAATCATGCTCAAAACCAACATATTTAATATTAATATTAACAATAATATGGACAATAATACATTTTCATAAATTAAAGAACATGTTATCAAGCCTAAGAAATGTCACTAACATAAAACTAAAAAGCATGCAACTAATGGGAGTGACCACTCAAGGCCACCATAAGACAATTAATCTATTAAGACCAAGATTAATGGAGACAAAGATCTACAAAGGACAAAGGAAAACTTATTTTAACTTTATTGTTTTATTAGTAACAAGTTGAACATCTCAAGATATAATGAAGAGTAGAATTAATTTTATTGCATTAAGAAAATCCAAGCACATTCTATAACTTAGCAAGAAAGAGATGTATAATACCCATATCAGCAAGACAACACATGGCATTAAGTTACTTTTTTATATATAATTTAAACTTCTATCATAAAATCACAAATTCAGCATGAATGGAATGTTTAAAATCCATTTTTATAAAAGCAAAATATCACTTTTTTTATAAATAAAAAATACCAAAAACTAAATATATTTTTTAGAAATTAAAAAATACAAAAACTACATATATATTAAAAAAAACTAAAACATAAGCAAATAATTTTTTTTAATAAAATAGTTTTCAGAAATTTTTTAAACACTTCCCTCCATAATAGAAATAAGGATAGATCAAAAATCTTCCTTTCCCTCGTAAGTGTTTCCCACCATTCATTCCACTCACTCGAGTTATTTCATAAAACATAGATAAGTGTTATTTCACATTCTTTTGGAAAAGCCTATTGAGCTTCACCTATTATATATCTATTCCTTGATGGAGTCCTTCATATATTGATCAAGTTTTGATTCTTTGGGGATTAATTAGAGCAAATAAAACATGAGTACCCTTAATTCCAAGTTTAATGCCTCTGGTGGTGGACACGAGGAAAGGGAGGGGTTGCTATCGTGGTCATAACTACAAGTTCATTGCCTCTGATGGTCGATGAGGTAAGGGAGGGGGTTGCGGTCATGGTCGTGGTCATGGAGTTTTCTCTTTTACATTATATTTAGGGAGTTCAAAGCAATTTGAATGAAATCATCATTGTCACTAGGTATAATGGATTAAGTGTGATAATGGATAAAATGAATTAATTATTTGTGAGCATTTGTTCTTGAACGCGTTGAAAATTGGCAACAAGAAATTGCTAAAAATAGAAGTGCTAAAAATAGCATTGCTAAAAATAGTAGTTTGGGCATCAGTGTTGGATTGGGCAACAGGGAATGAAAAATGGAAGTGCTAAAAATAGAAGTTCTATTTTTAGCAATTCAAGTTGGATTCCTATTTTTAGACAGTCCCTAGTCTAAAATAGAAAGTGAAATTCGAATTTGATCTTACCAGTAGTTTGAATATTAATTAATTAATTCTCCATGAGTTAATTAGTTAAGGAAAATCAAACTTGAAGTCTTTGTGAGAACATGCAATAATTTCTCCACTGATTGGGGAATGTGTCCTTGATTTGCTCCACTGATTGAGGATTTAAGAATGAGATCTATATTGAGAGGATTAGTTGACTTAGTTTAACTTATTCAAGTTCAGTTAGATTAATTTAACAAGTTGTTAAATTAATGAGATACAGTTTATTGATTCTTGCATGCATATGACAACTGTTATTTTTAGATAACTGAGTATTCACTCATGGATAATTGATGCATGGCAGTTTAGACAGAGACCAAGTTCAGATCAGAAGAGGGACAATGTACTATCAGTAGCTAGAATATTCCTTGCATGAGGAAGGAATATTCTTCCTTGCATGACTGCGTAGTTAGACCTGCGGCGACAACAGGTATGATTTGGGCCAATTCCCACATGTTATGTAATTGAACCCCAATCAAAACTGCGCAAGGAAATAGGGGCTTGGAGGGCTTGCCCAGCCTATATATACAGGCCTAGATAGTCCATGAGCTACATCATCAGAGAACAAAGAGAGAAGGATAGCTTTTGAGCTGATTCTTTTTGTATGTTGTTGAGGATTTCCACTTGATTGATAATACAGAGATGGGGTTTTAGGTTGGTGCTTTCCCCAGGTTATATCTTATGTGTTATGGTTGATTGCTTCTCATTCTTAGTTATATCTGTTCATGCTTGATGTTGTTCATGTTCAATTAAGCTTCTGCTAAGTTTATGGTAGATGTAGATCTAGTATTATGCTTTAGTACATTGCATATATCAGTTTGATCTACAAGTGAAATTTCTACATGATATCGTGAGCTAGCTTATTTGTAAAGAAAATTCTACATGGTATCAGAGCACAGGTGATCAAGGAAGAACAGTATACGAAAAGGGAGAAGTTGAAGTTTGTGGTTTTTGAATATTGAATTGAGTTCTTATCACATCTATTTCACCGATGGCATTCTATGGTTTGAGACTCGAATATGCCCTTGACGGCAGTTCGAATTATATAGCCTGGAAGGATTGCATAGAGGCAGTATTAGAAGATAATGGTCTAAAGGACTTCATTGATCAAGAAGTCCAGAAGCCAGCTGATGCTACTCAACTAATGGAATGGAAGAAGTGTGTGGCTAGAGCTAGGAGAATCGTCTTGGAGGGAGTTCGAGATCACATTGTCTCGAGCCTCCATTGGAAGGAGACTCTGTTTTCGATGTGGAAAACATTAAAAGATCTTTATCAGAATAGCAGTGATCAGAGGAAGCTGGCACTAAAGGACAAACTTCGAAATATCAAGTGTGAAAAGGGTGAAACGATCTCTATGTATCTCAACAAGCTCACCTCATGCAGGGATGAGCTTGGAAGTGTAGGGATCATGACAGCTGATGATGACATGGTGAGTCTTGCACTCCTCGGTCTTCCTAAGAGCTGGCATAGCTACTAGGACTCGGTTAATGGAAGAGAGAAACTGCCAGATTAGGAACGACTTTGGTCGGATTTGATGCAGGAGGATATAAGAAGAAGCACCAGAGATTGTTCTTCATCCATGGACAATGAAGAAAATTGTGCCTTAACAAGTAAGGAAAAGAAGGAGAAGGAGAAGGTTTCTATTTTTGAGTCCAGTTCTTCCCATGGTGGGAAGAAGTTTGACAAATCGAAAGTGCGATGCTTTCGTTGCCATGAGGTGGGCCATTTTGTTACAAGTTGTCCACTGAGGAAATCCAAGAAGGGATCCAGGGAAGGATTTGAAGGTGAGGCACTTGCTTCATAGTTCGAGTTGGATTTCACACTCTTCGCATGCATCGTTTCATCCATGGTGGGAAGTGGTTGGTTTCTTGACAGTGGAGCTTCTTTCGACATGACTGGTGACAAGAGTTTGTTCAGTACTTTGGAGGAGAAATATCTCCAGATACTCATAACAATGGGTAATGATGAAAAGTATAGTGTCTCAGGTGTAGGCATGGTTATTTTTCAGAGGGAGCATGGAGCTTGCCTTACCTTGACCGATGTCAAGTATGTACCAGGACTGAAGAGAAACATGGTGTCGATCGCAATGCTGGAAGACATAGGCTATGATGTATTCTTCAGTAAGGGAAAGGTTTTCCTTAGACACATCATCACTAGACAGGTGAAGCAGATTGGTTCATGGGTCAAGAACCTATATGCTCTTGAGGTTCAAGATGCATGCAAAGCCTTGAGTAGCAAGGCAACTGATGGATACTTGGTGGTTGAGAGGGAGTCTATGTTACCTCTCAACATGCAGCACCAAAAGAAGTCTCAGACGATTGTGGAGGAGTCACGATTGGTGTAGAAACTTCAGGAAGTTGTGGAGCAGCCACAACTAGAGAGGCTGAGAGGAGATCGAGTAGAGACATCTACTCATGCAGAGACCTCCAGTAGGGGGAACTTCGAGCCGGGTTGAGGGATCACATGCAGCCATACCTCCAAGTAGGAGGTGGGGCAATGTAGAGTGATCGTTCCAAGGAGGAGGGGCAGGATCCTTGAGGTACCCAACCTCTTTGATTCGACTTTGCTATAGGAGCCCTGATGAGGAGTAGCAGGACTGACTTACTGGGTAGAGACAGATGCGGATGGAGCGGCAGAGAGAGCTACAGTGCAGGGAATCCCAGGACAGCGCAGAGCATGCAGGCTACAGCAATGCGAGAGGCACAAGTGTGTTGCACCGTGCAGGGTAGCATAGAAAAGGGTGCAACGGTGCCAGATGCATGGAGATGTTGCAGTAGAGCAGAGGTCAAAGAAGGAGCACTTGTTAGTAGCTGGTAGAGCTTCAACATCAGAGTATGTTTCTAGCCCAACAAAGAGGTCAGCTGGGAGTTTTTTTTGTACCGAGAGTTGCTGGAGCAACCGCACTTGGTAGATGTGTTGCATGGAGAACATTCCAGAGGTACAGGATCAGGTTTGAGAGGAAGCCTTTCTTGTTGAGAGGGAGCGTTGAAAATTGGCAACAAGAAATTGCTAAAAATAGAAGTGCTAAAAATAGCAGTTTGGGCATCAATGCTGGATTGGGCAACAGGGAATGAAAAATGGAAGTGCTAAAAATAGAAGTTCTATTTTGAGCAGTTCAAATTGGATTCCTATTTTTAGATAGTCCCTAGCCTAAAATAAGAAGTAAAATTTGAATTTGGTCTTACTAGCAGTTTAATATTAATTAATTAATTCTCCATGAGTTAATTAGTTAAGGAAAATCAAACTTGAAGTCTTTTTGAGAACATGCAATAATTTCTCCACTGATTGGGGAATGTATCTTTGATTTGCTCCACTAATTGAGGAATTAAGAATGAGTTCTATATTGAGAAGATCAGTTGACTTAGTTTAACTTAGACAAGTTCAGTTAGATTAATTTAACAAGTTGTTAAATTAATGAGATATAGTTTGTTGATGCTTGCATGCATATAACGACTGTTATTTTCAGATAAATGAGTATTCTCTCATGGATAAATGATGCATGGTAGTTCAGATAGAGACCCAATTGAGATCAGATGAGGGATAGTGTACTATCAGATGCTAGAATATTCCTAATGAATATTCCTTGCACGAGGAAGGAATCTTCTTCCTTCTATGACTGCGTAGTTGGACCTGAGGTGACAGCAAGTATGATTTGGGCCAATTCACACATGTTATGTAATTGGACCCCAATCAAAACAAGGAAATAGGGGCTTGGAGGACTTGCCCAGCCTATATATACAGGCCTAGATAGTCCATGAGCTACATCATCAGAGTACAGAGAGAGCAGGATAGCTTTTGAGCTGATTCTTTTTGTATGTTGTTGAGGATTTCCACTTGATTGACAATACAAAGATGGGGTTTTAGGCTGGTGCTTTCCCCAGGTTATATCTTTTGTGTTATGGTTGATTACTTCTCATTCTCAGTTATATCTGTTCATGCTTGATGTTGCTCATGTTCAATTAAGCTTCCACTAAGTTTATGGTAGATGTAGATCTAGTATTATGCTTTAGTACATTGCATATATTAGTTTGATCTGCGGGTGAAATTTCTACATGATATCAGTGAGCTAGCTGATTTGTAGAGAAAATTCTACAGAATGAACATTAGGATCCATTTTATCATAGAGAAAAGTACATGCATTAAAAAAACTCAATATTTCATGTGACATTTATATTATATGCGACATATTTTTCATTAAAAACAATTTACTTTTTCATGTGACATTCTTTTTTTGTTAAAATTTCTTCTATTTCTAATCTGAATTAAAATTGTAATTTGAAATAAATCTTATAGTAACTCTTAATTTACCAATCATGCATGGACATAATAAGAAACATTCACAATATAATATGAAGAACAAATGGGTACCTACTTCATATGCATTAAAAAATGCTTCTACTACTTAATGTGAATTACAAGTGTAATCTTAGTTGGATCTCCAATATATCTTAAACCATATTTTCATTTTATTTTTTAGTACTATTAATTTTTTTTATGTCCTACCTCATTTTATGGTTAGGGTTGTAATAAAAATATGCATTGTGCTATAGAATTAGTACTAACATGTAATATTGATTTTTTTTCCAAAACGCTATAGGTAATGACCACGAAGATGATGATATAGACTATGTTTAGATTACATCATATATCATATACGATGATGATGAGGATGGCGATGGCATCGGTGATGATTATGTGGGTGATATTATTAGGATGGTCAGGATGTTGATCATGGAAATGATCATGAGGATGATCTTGACTATGATTTCGTGGTGCTAGTTAGCCATGCGTTATTTTTTATATTTAGTTCGGATGTATTAATATGGTAATCATACATTTGAATTTTAGTTGATTCGAATAATGATGATGATACTATCAATACTATCTTGTTACCTTATGAATATGTTGAAAAATGTTTACATTTTTTTTACGAAGAATTATTGTGTATGATGAAATTCCTATTTTTTTATGGATGTTGTGAATTTATCTTAGAATAATGATATATATGAAACATTTTTATTTGGTAATCATACATTGAGTTTTAGTTGTTTTGATTAAATATGATGATGATATTATGAATTTTATGTTGTTATTTTATGTATATATTGAA
The DNA here is from genome assembly GCA_000404065.3 of Pinus taeda. Taxonomy (NCBI): domain Eukaryota; kingdom Viridiplantae; phylum Streptophyta; class Pinopsida; order Pinales; family Pinaceae; genus Pinus; species Pinus taeda. The sequence continues at coordinate 153,120 of APFE031200149.1, forward strand.
AATTATCAACATTATTTTGATGAAGACTTATTATGTATGATGATATTACTATCTTTGATGGATGTTGTGAATTTACCTTAGAATAATGGTGTTCATGAAAGATTTTGATCTGATAATCACATTTGAATCTTAGTTTATTTGATTAAAGATGATGAGGATATTATTAGTATTATCTTGTTACTTTATATATGTGTTAAAAAGTGTCGATACTTTTTGATGGAGAATCATTATGTATGATGATATTACTATTTTTGGATGTAATGTTGTGAATTTACCTTGGAATAATGATATCTATGATAAGTGTTGATTTAGTAGTCATATATGTATATTGAAGATTGTCAATGATTTTTTTATGGAGAATTGTTATATATGAGGATACTGCTATCTTTTTTATGAATGTTGCCAATTACTCTTAAATTTGCTTACAAATATTAAGCTATCAATTTGAATTGTGATACCTTCTTAAATGTGTTATACATGAAAATACCTCCTCATCATCTTGGAGGAGAATAGTATGTTGTTGGTTGAAATAACCTTTTCTCCTAGACTATATAAGACTATAATACAAGGTATGTACCATGAGGACCACATTATCTATAATAAGTTTTCCCCTTCATCTAACTTTTGTTACCAAAATTCTCACTCAGAGGAAAAAATCTCGAGTTAACTATAATTTGACACTCTTGTTCACTTTCGGAAATTCATATGGTGGAATGTGATCTCTTTATCCTCATCTTTAGTTTTTTCCTAAAAAGAAAAGCATACAAAAATGGGAAAGAGCCATAAAGCATGGGGAAATTTTTTCCTAAGCACAAAAGCATCCAAAAAGTGGAAAAGGCCATTGTTATATGAGGAAACATTATTCACCCAAAATCTTTTGCCCAAATTTAACCAATGAGGAATTTGAGAAATATTCATAGCCTTCACTTTCCTATATATTGGAGGCTTGGCCATTGAGAAAAGGATGGGAATTCTTGTATTGTCAAGCTACCAAGATCTATCTTGAGAGGGAGAGTTTTGGAGCCAGGATTTGGGGGAGGTGTTGTTGCAATTGCATCTGATGGTTGTAACTTTCCTCCAACTCCTTTATAATACAGATTGGTTGTTCTTCCTTCCATATGCTACTAATCATTATTTACTTATTCTATTTAACTAATGAATGTATGGGATTTTGGTTTATATTTATTTATTCAATAATATTTATATGTTTATGATCATTTCGATTATCAAGATATTATATTGTGAAGGTTTCTTTTTTCTCTCTCTTATGTTTAGGACCAAGCTTTGGAGCTAGTCAGGAGTGCTTCCTGTCTACACTAAAAACTCCAACAAGACCTGCATGTGAGGACTCATAGGAATTACTTCTCTTTTTCTTAATCTATACACTACATCTTGATCTAGTAAGAATCCTGAGCCTTAGAACAACCTTTCTCTTAATCAATATGTCCTATGTTTCTAGGATAAACTGAGAGGGTTTAATGTTTGTCTAACCATGCATTAAATCCTACGGCAAAATGATATTTAGAAACTGTAATATATTGCACTATGTAATTGAAATTAGTAAAATGAACCCATAAAGGGGGCCATAAATGGAAATAAAAGTAAAAATCCAAACAAGAAGCCAAAAGTGGATGTAAACATGGATGAAAAATTGGGAGTAGAATTGAATGTTAAACTAGCCATCAAAACAAGATGCAAACAATGACACAAAAAGGGTTTTAAAGTAGAATTAAAAAAGGGTGCAACACTAGACACAAAGAAGGGAACAAAAGGGGGCATACAAAAAGATACCAAATTTGGCATAAACAAGGATGAAAAGAATGGTGTAAAATTAGGATGCAAAATTGAGAGCAAAAAGGATGTAAGAAAAGACACAAAACAAGATGAAAAATGGGACTAAGAAAGGGTGAAACCAAGGATGCCAAAAATGATGCATAACTAGATGAAAATTCAAACTAAAATGTAGGTGCAAAATGAGATGCAAATGTGAAAACAAAATGTGGTAGAAAAAAAGGATGAAATTTTGGATGCCAAAAATGATGCAAAATTAGACAACAAAAAAGATGTAAAATTGGACATAATAAATGGTGCAAAATTGGACATAAAAGTAGAAAATATGGTGCAAAAATGGGCATAAAAATGGCTCAAAATTGGATGCAAATTGAGATGCAACATTGGATGCAAAATGAAATGCAACAAATGATTCAAAATTTGGTGCAAAAACAAATGCAAAAGTAGACAAAAAAAATGGCTCAAAATTGAACGTAACATACGACACAAAATGAGATGTAAAGGTGGACGCGACACATGGTTCAACATAGGATCCAAATTTAGATGCTCAAAAGGATGTAGAATTGGATGCAAGAACTGGTGTTAAAAATGATGCTAAATTGGATGCAAAAAATGATGCAAAACTAGATGCAAAATATGATGCAAGAAAGGGAGACAAATAAAACACAAAAAATGGTGCAAAAATGGATGCAAAATTTGACACTAAATCAGATCTAACATATGGTATAAAATTGGATGCAAAAAATGGTGTATAAAAAGGCAGAAAAGCTGGCGCAAAAATAGATGTAAAAATAAGTACAAAATTAGAAGCAAAAAACGACATAAGACTAGATGCAAAAACTGGCACAAACTGGATGCAAAAAAATGCACTAAATCAGATGCAAAAGATGGTGTAAAACTCGATGCAAATTACGACACAAAACTAGAAGAAAAGAAGGGCACAAAATAGGGAGAAAAAAATGATGCAAAAAATGGCACAAAACTAGAAGCAAAACCTATTGTAAAATCAAATGCAAATCTTCATGCAAAATAGGATGCAAAAAATGTTTCTCGTCTCAATTGAGAAAAAAATGCGCTAAAATCTAGTGCTAAATCTAGTGCAAATTGCCTGTTTTGTTGTAGTGAATAAACCCAAGGGATTGATATTATAAATCTAAAGGAACAATAAACCTAAGGGATTAATACTAAACCCCCAAGGGAATATTTTTTTTTTCACTTGGAAAAAAATCGTAATTTCTATTAATAAAAAGAGATTACATTTTGTAGATGCTAGAGCATATGCATATGGAGGTAAATTGCATATCAAGTTCTGGAGAAGAGTCAAAAAGTTTTCAGTTGTTCTCCACGCAGGGAGTCTTGAAACAGCTCATACAGGTGAGCTCAATGAATAGAAAACCAATATTTAGGAGAAAAGGCCACAGTGGGAAACAAAAAACTATATATTTGGGAGGATCATGTCCTCCTCCCCTTTTTCTTCTCAACTTTTCACCATTCTCCATGGGACGAAATTATGGGAACAAGTTGAAGTGGATTTTCCTCGTCGGGTCGAGGATTATCTCTATCTGAATTTGAGGTGTCTGGGGTGTGCTGCCTTTTGGTTCCACTTATTTCCATTGTATTTGAATTCTTCCCCGATTGTGATTCCATAGGCTCTTAAGGAGATGTCTTCTGGGTTTCTGTTTGGTTGCTTTTATTTGGGATGGGTTCTTCCTCCTCACTGTCTTCCTCCTCTTCCAGATCTGGAGGCGGGAAGTTCCATCCCTTTTGATGGTTGTCTGTTTTCTTCTTTCTGCAGCTGTTCTTTTTGTATTCTGGACATACATTTTGCAGTTGTCCAGTTTGCCGACATATTCTTCACCTGAAGGCTGTATTTTCATAGTCTAATGACTGTAGCCAGCGGTGGTCTTTGTGTTTCAATTTTATACTTTCCGGTAATCCTTTGCTGAGGTTTACTTCCACACATATGCGTGCGAAAGTAAATATTATTTCGTCGATTCTTTGTGTATCCATTTTGATGAATCTGCCAATAGAATTACCTATGCAAGCAAGTATCTTTGGATCCCAAAAATGGATAGGAAGGTTGTGAAGATGTACCCATACAAGCATCCTAGAAACAACAAAATTGTTTGCATCAAAATCCGGGAACCATGGAGTGATAAAAAGACCCGAAGATCCCCAGAACCACGGTCCTTCCTGAATCACGAACTCTCTGACTTCTAGTGACTGGAATTTAACTATAAAAAACCCCTTGGAGCAGAGATGGATCTCATAGTCTAGAGACCATTTTGTGAGTATCCAATGAAATAGGTCCGTGGTTTTGGGCCAAAAACCGTTAAAACGACATATGATGGCTTACTTTTCATAACTGTCACGTACCTTCTCTGCTTCTGCTATATCAATTGTTAGTTTTGGTGTGTGCTGCAGTTGTTCCACTATATATGGACTTGGTTCGGTTCCGGTCTACTTTGGAGCTGTTGGAGGAGGTTTTCCACTTTGTAAAATATGCTTGTAAGATGTTCCTTCATTGTTGTATTGATGGTGCTGATTTCGGTTGTGACTTGATTTGTACCCACTGCCCCCTGTGGATTTGCTGGTTACTGCACGTCCACGTAATCTCATATTGAGAATGACTGTGGATCCTGGTTTGATGTTGTAATCCTTCAAGGTTCTATAATCCTGTAGCGATCTTACCCTTGTTATTAGGTGTTGCTTGCCAGCCGGGTAACCAATTTTATTGGCTATGTTATTTTGTAGTAATCCAGATTAAGGTTGTCTTCCCCTTGGGCATTCTGATGAAGATTTGAAAGCTATTGGGAACTGATCCGGTGTAGCTAGAACTGGCGATCTTGGTTTGGGATCCAGTTTGGTAGTCCTCTCTTCCCACAAAGTTGCCATCGATTGCTTCTGCCCCAATGGTCGTACAAAGATTGAGAGTTATTTTTGTATTCGGCAATCTCTATTTCCGGGATACACAATCTGCCATCTTGGAGATCTCATCCAGCCAGAGACACTCCCATCCATCTGTCAAAACCCTGGCTGACTTCTCCTGATCTGCTGTATTGGTCCTTTCAATTCTTAGAATAGTCTTCTCAATGATACCCATGGTTGTCCCATGTGCCAGATCCGGGCAAAACAAGAAAGTAACAGATCTGTGGCGAAAGACTAGATCTCTGCACCAGTCTCCCTTCCACCAAGGTGCGGGATAGAAAGATTTTGTAGGGTTTGCCGCCACCCTCTTGTTTGACGTTGGATTGTTGCTCGTGTCTGTCCAAAGCACTCCTTCATGCCCTATTCTAATACGACCAATCTCTGTCTTGTTCAAATCAGCGTGACTGTGGATCAGCCATGATCCGTGGAGAGAAAGCTCCGTGGCAAAGAAGACAGGTTCCACTCCAGATCTAGAACATAGCTCTGTCCATAGCCTGAGATCTATACACCCGACTGCGTGAGGTCATCGATTTAAATCTGGGGAGCTCCCTTTCTTGGTTTGCAGAGTGTCAGTGGCAGTAGTCATAGAAAAAACCCTAACCAAGGCGCTGATGATCATCTCCCGAAGCCCTCCTTGGAGACAATCGCAACTCTCAGCCTCTTTGCGAATGACATCAAGAAAGGAATTAATGAATTATGCCCCCTCGGTATAAAGCCGCTTGGCCCAGTTGTTCTCGGCGTCGTTCTGACCAAAGACGAAGTTTTTGGGCCTGGAGATCTGACCATAAAGCCCCGTCCTAAGGCTGTCCATAGTTCCCAGCTCCAGATCCATAAAAACCGCTTGAGGAATATGGCACCCTTTGATTTCTTCATAGCCATTCACTCTCTCCAACTTCAAATCGGAGTTCCCTCTGTAAGTCCCATTGGGTTCGATCCCGTTCTCGTTGCATAACACTTCCCAGAAACTACCTCCAATTTGGTTCCCGCATTGCCCAGCTTAAGAAAGCAGAAAAACCCTCATCTTCTAGTTCTTAGGTTGTCGATCAGCGCTCCTTTTTCCTCAAGATGCCAAGGGAATATTATTAAACCCAAGGGACTAATATTATAATCCATACATATATAAACCGTAAGATAAATATTATAAACACTAAAATAAACATGATTGACCATTGTAGATTTTCATATTGAGACAATCTTTACCACAATTCGATGTTGGACCATGGTTGACATCATAATAAACCATGGTTGACGAGGGATTGATATTATAAACCCAAAGTAACAATAAACCAAAGGGGTTAATACTAAAACCCCAAGGTATTATGAACCCAAGGGAATAATATTAAACCAAAGGGACTAATATTATAAACTCAAGGTATAAAAACCCTAAGATAAATATTAAAAATACTAAAATAAACATGGTTGAGCACGTTTGATTTTCATATTGAGACAATCCTTGTCATAATGTGACATTAGACCATGGTTGATTAATATTAAACCCTAGGAATATGAACCCTTACATCAATAAACACAAGGGAATAATAAACCTAAGGGATAAAAATTATAAACCCAAGGTATATAAACCCTAACATGACTATTATAAAACTTAAAATAAACATGGTTGACCATGGTTTATTTCCATATAGAGACAATCATTGTCGCAATGCAATGTTGGACCATGGTTAACCATGGTTGACCATGATTGATTTCCATATTGAGACAATCTTTATGTGATGCAACAATTTCTATTGTTGACCCTGGTTTACCATTATTAATATTATAAGTCTAATGGATTGATATTATTAACCCAAGGGATTAATACTAAAACCCAAAGGGTATAAGATTAAACCCAAGGGACAAATATTATAAACCCAACGTATATAAACCCTAAGATAAATATTATAAACACTAAAATAAACAAGATTGACCATGGTTGTTTTTCATACTGAGACAATCCTTATCACAATGCCATGTTGGACCATGGTTAATCTTCATATCGAGACAATCATTGTCACAATGTGACGTTGGACCATGGTTGATTTTCATATCGAGAAAATTTTTGTCACAATGCAACGTTCAAACGTGTGACCACGATTGACCATGGTTGACCATGTTTGATTCTATAAAACATGGTTGACCATGATTGACCATGATTTTTATATGGAGACAATTTTTGTCATATGTGAGATCTGACCATGATTGACCATGGTTGACCATTATTGATATTATAAACCCAAGTTAATAATAAACCCAAGGGATTTATATTATGAACCCAAGGGAAACATAAACCCAAGGTATTAATACTAAACCCCCAAGGGAATAATATTAAACCCAAGGGACTAATATTATAAACCCAACATTGCTAAACCCTATTATAAATATTACAAACACTAAAATAAACATGGTTTATTTTCATGGTGTGACAATCATTGTCACAATGCAACATTCAACCATGGTTGACCATGGCTAGTTATGATTGACAATGGTTGACCATGATTGATATTATAAACCTAAGGGGATAGTAAACCCAAGTGATTGATATTATAAACCCAAGGGATTGATACTAGAACTCCAAGGGAAAAGTGACCCCAAGGGAATAATATTAAACCCAAGGTATGATCACTGTTTAATTTTAGTATTCAACAGGTATTGCGGCGTTGTTATTTTCAATAGTTTTGATTGGGATAAAGTTGGTATATTTTTATAGAGTTTTTTAAATCTTTAAGTTAATTAGATTATTATTTTTAATTGTTTTGATTATGATAGAATAGGTAGGTTTTTTTTTATTAAGAGGATGGATAAATTTGTTGTGATGGAGTTGAAATAAATAATTTATTATTCAATGATTTATAATCTTTATTAGATAACCTTCTACTTATCAAACAGGAGGGTGTAAACTCTTCGTTGCCTTGACTAGATCTGATAGACAACCTCTTTACTGCTATTTGTTTTCAGTCTTGTGCTTTCCCTAAGAAGCCAACAACATCAACAATCATGATGACGAAGAGATTCGATGGCCAATGTGTTTCCATCAAATTTTAATTTTTGGGCTAAGAATCATATTCTATAGTGCAGTATAAAGGTGATCTGTGATTTGTTATTCTTTCTATACTTAAATATACACTAAATAAAAGAACGGTTTTATATATATATTAATTAAAAATATATAAAAAATAAATAATCTTATTTTTATTGGGCTGGCTTTAGTTGGGTTCGTTGTTAAGGTTAAAACTTAGTAGGAACAAGATGCGGTGAAAAAATTCATTTTTACTCTAGGAACAATAAATAAAATATTTCTATAAAGTAACATAATTTTGTATCAATTTAAAAAGATATATATTTCAATCCAAAACTTAAACAAATTCTTTGAATATCAACCTTAAAGAATATATTTCAATGTCAAGAAAAAGGTAACTAAAAGTAAGAAAATTATTAATTTAAGATTGAATGAATGAATGAATGATATTTTAACGATCATGAGACTAAAAATAGTTTATAAGACCACCAACTTCTCTTATTTTTTCCTGTTGCAATTCAATCATTTTCTTATTCAAATTTATGATGAGTTGGCCCAACCTTGTAACATAACAATGTGAAGGGACCAATGTTAACATATTGTCACAATTGTCCATGATGTCTTTGAAAGCATCACATTCCAAAATGAAATGTTTTTACCATTCCACTTCCCAAGAAGTGCAAAAAGTACACGCTTATTCTTCCCAAGCTTCTTTAGGTATTTTCCATCATCTAGTTTCACATCGAAGTTGATGTGAGTTAGTTCTAAATTGAGTAATAAGAATCTTTGGTCTCCATGGAATGATAGGTCCAATATACTCTTTTTGTTGGGGATTACAAGTGGGTTGAATTAATGTTAATCAATAAAATACTCCATTATGGACAATTAACAATATGTATTTAAAAATTATTAAAAAAACATTTTATAAGAATGTATATCATAATAATATTTTAGCCATATAGTAGAATTTCATACCACAACCAATATTAAATATAATTTTACACACACCAGTAGTACAACCACATTAAAAATATTCATGTGTTTGATATAGCTAGAGGCTTCATAAATATAACCAAAAAAACTACTGCAACATGAAAAATGCTTTACTAATGCACACATTTACCTGATTAACCATGTATAAAATAAAATTTCTTATATATAATTGAATGTTATAAATAATAATGAGGAACTTATCATGGAGGAACTTATTAGAATTGAAATAATCTCAAATCCTTAGGAAATTGGTGGGTGAGGAGCCACGTGGCACAAATATAATTTTTTAAATTTATTAAAAGTAATGGACAATTTTGCTAAATAAAATTTGCTTATATATAGATTAATGTTATAAATAATAACGAGGAACTTATCATGGAGGAACTTATTAGAATTGGAATAATCTCAAATCCCTAGGAATTTAAATTTATTAAAAGTCAATGCAACCTAGCAAACTCTATAATACACTACAACCGTTGACAAGCATTAAGACTAAACATATGTTGAACATATTCCCTTGAGAATCAATCTAGGCCCCCTCAATTAAAAAAAAATAAAAAATTCAACATATCCTCATCCACCATAAGTTGAAATAAGAAGCCTTCCACAATTATATAAAACAATTTTTTTTTTTTTTTGTTATGAATAAAATATTTTAAAACCTTTTATGAATAAAACATTTAAAGTAGTCTTACTATTTTACATTTTTGCTTTTTTTTAGATATATATATATTTTTGGTTAATTTTCACGAAAATTAACAAAGGTTTATTGGAATTGTAAATTTAAATTGTGCAGACAATTTAAATAATGAAAATTTAAACATGGTGTGTGTCTAGAGGCTCATTGAGCTTAGAGCTTCATTATTCAACCCAATGTGAAGTAGGTGTAATTCCGTCCATGATCAACTTCGAGTTGATAGTTGTCCTTTTTAAAATAAAAATAAAATATCCTTTAAATAAAAAATATGTCAAATATGATTAAGAAGGAAAAATGAATATATGTGTTTGATTTGTTTAATTAAAAGTATTATAAAACATCAATAATTTCACCCTTTGTGTTCATACTAAGGAGAAGTGTTAAAAAAATTAAACTCTCATTCTCAACCACAGAAAAATAAACTAGTTAAAAGTTAAAAAAGAAAAACTATATATACATTATATAAAACAATTGAAAAACAATAATTTTTTTATGATTAAATATTTTAAGTAATCCCACTATTTTACTCCCAAGTAAATTTTGAAGGGATTGAATCCTTTTATACAATCAAAAATGCAACTTTAAGTAGTGAAAATTGATTATACTTGGTTTATATATATATATATATATTATATATATATCTATATTGCAGATCCATAGGTCAGCCATACCTATGGAAAAGTCATGTTGCATACGAATCCAGACCTCGTTATGTTATTATTACTTTGGTTCATAAATTGTACAGGATACCAAAGGTAGTGTCTCTTACTGCCTTTTCTTTGATCTTTGCTAAAAAAATGTAGTAATATCGTTTCCTAGACAGGGAAATTTGTCTTCCTTATGATTCGCCTGTAAAGCAAGAGGAAGATTGTGGCCACATCCACAACCTCTAGATAGGGCTCCTATGCATGACAACAAGAAATTGACAACATTGTGGAGGAGTATAGGGACATTTTCACCTCACCCGTAGGGGTACCCCTACACTATCAGGTCAAACACTCCATTGATCTGAACCCAATGTGCCGCTAACCAATGGAATGATCTATTAATGCTTTGTTATGGAGAATGTTGAAATCAAGAGGCAAATTCAAGAGCTATTGTAGAAAGGGCATATTAGACCAAGTTCCTGACCCTGTTGGAGCCTAATCGTGTTGATACAGGAAAAGGACAGAACCTAGAGGCTTTGTATTGACTATCAGGCACTGAATAAGATCATTGTCTAGAATAGGTATCCAATCCCACAGATTGATGACCTTCTGGAGCAGCTCAAGGGGTAAAATATTTTAGCAATATTGACTTGAAGTCTGGTTATCACCAGGTACCAATCGAACCCTCTGATGTGTGGAAGACTTCCCTCAAATATAAGGAGGGCCTTTTTGAATTGTTGGTCATGCCTTTTGGGTTGATGAATTCCCTCGCAACCTTCAGGAGGTTGATGGACAACAACTTGTGAATCTTCACCAACTCATTCGTGGTAGTGTATTTGGATGACATCATGATCTTCAACCAAATTTGGGAATAGCACCTACACCATATTCAACAGGTCCTCCAAACCCTACAATAACATAAATTATGTGCCAATTTGGAGAAATGCACTTTTGGTATGACCTAGGTTCAATATCTGGGGTACATCATCGATGAGTGGGGTGTGCATGTGGACCTAATCGAGATACAAGTTATTTGGGATTGGTCAGCCCAAATCACTCTAACAAATCTCTACAACTTTCTGGGTCTTGCCAATTTTTATCTCAGGTTCATTTTGGGATTATCTCATATCACTTGGCCTTTGAGTCAAGTCACCAAGGGTGGAGCGAAAGAAAATTTCTTTTGGTTTGAATCCCAACAAAAGGTTTTTGTTGAGTTGAAGCATCACCTATACTTTGCACTAGTGCATACATTACCAAACCTGCAACAACCATTTTAAATTGAGATAGATGCCTCCAACTATGCTATTTGTGTAGTTCTTACCCAATAAGGGTATCCGATGGCATATCACATTGAGAATATTTCAAATACAGTTTGAATGTATCCCACATATGATAAAGAGATGTATTCCATTGTGCAGTCTTGTCGACAATGGAAGCATTACATTCTAGAGAAGGAAATGGCCATCCACACAGACCACCAACCGTTGCAATTCATACAAATACAAGGAAAGTTGCAGAATGATCGCCATCAGAAATGGTCCACATATCTATGAAAATTCCATTTGAATATTAAGTAGAAGAAGGGAAGCACCAATAATGTTGCAGATTGCCTCAACTGCCCACTGGTTATAACGTTGACCACTATGCTTGAATCTTGTGGACACGATACTTCAGGATGGACACACCTTTACAAGAGTGATCCAAAATTTGGCACCAAATTCCAGATGCTCCTGCAAGCCAAGCAAGTTCCAAACTTTCACCTCCAGGATGAACTGTTATGCCACCTGGGACACCTCTATGTTCCTTTAAGCGAAAATGCCAAAATGATTTGGAAGGCACACTACAGTCGGGTCACTTGACATTTTGGGGTAGAGAAAACACTAGTAGTTCTACAGAAGTATTTTTATGGGTTGAACCTTCAACAGGATGTTGGGAAGTACATCAGATCCTGCACTTCCTGCACCATTATTAAACCTACAATCAAGAAGCAAGGCTTGCATACTCATCTTCCTACTCCTAGTTGGCCTTAGGAATCCATATCCATGGATTACATCTCATGCCTCCCTTCTACAAAGCATGGAAACGACTGTTTTTTCATGGTTGTCAATAGATTCTCTAAGATGGTCATTTTAGCGGCCTGCAAAAGGATTATCACAACATAAGCCACCGCCAAAATCTTCTTTGAATGAATATGGGTACACTTTGGAATCCCACAGTCCATTATCTCAGACTGGGACAACAAGTTCCTAAATAAATTTTGGTCAAGCCTTTGGTCATTGTTGGATAATAAGCTCACTAAGTCCATGACCTTCCACCCCTAAATTGATGCCCAAATAGAGGTCATCAACAAGATGATCGTGCACATCTTGCACATGTACAACTCAAAGAATCAACATACAAGGGATGAAATTCTCCCCTATGTCTAACATAGCTACAACAAAACCCTCCATAGCTCAACTGGCCACAACCCCTTTTAGGTGGGGTTGGGATTCTAGCCACTATGTCCCATTCATGTTGTCATACCACTTGCAACTATTTAAGCACATTTGACTCATGTCCAATATGAAGTTGACAAAGATATAAGCTTCAGTGAATTCATTCAACACATCTTCTAGCAGGTCCATGACATATTGGATAAAGAAAATGCTAAGTCCAAGCAACACCATGATCAAAATCAGGCGCCACACAAGCTCGAGGTGGGCGACAAAGTTTGGTTACATTTGCAGAAGGAGGGCCTTGCTGGGGCCCACTACAAGATTTTCCCACTATGGTATGGGCCTTACATCATCACTAAGGTTGTAGGATACAATGATTTCAAGCTCAACATTCCACTGTTCTTTGGCTTGCACCCAATATTTAATGTGGACTAGTTGTGGCCATACTTTCCCCCATTACTAGACACATCTGACATTGCTGAGCAGTTCACACCAATAGAGCTCAACCCAAGTTGTATAAAAAATGCCATGACTGATAGGATCATGGATACACAAATTAAGAAAATTTTCCAATGCAGGATCCAACTATATCCAGTTGTCAAAGTAGGCTAACTCCTTCACTAAGACAAGTGGCTCACTAAGGACCAAGTCCAAATAAAATTTCATCACCTCATGGAGGATCTACGCATAATGGGGACAATTTCTTCCTAAGGGGGGAGGATTGATATAGGTTTATATCGGTGGCCATCGAACTATTCCACATGGACCTCCAACTGGTCCCATCATTTTCTTTGATTATAACACAATTTACTATTTTTAGTAGTTTTTTGGATCCTGAACTTACGAAGCTATTTTGAACCCCCCTAAACAACATTTTCTGAGGTCTGTAGCAGGCTACAACTATGGGCCTGCGACAAATATTGTATTACTCAAATATCCCTTTATAAAAAGGTATCACATGCACCAAACAACGATCATATGACCAAGTTATGACCCCGTGAAGTTGACTTTCCAACTAACCCCAACAAGGCCCACAAACTCTTGGTGTTTGATATCATAGGGTTAGGGTTTTGGTTGTTTATGGTTTCCCTTTGTTGTTCAATAATAAAAAGGCCATTGACCCTCATTGTAACATAGGTCAAAGGCATGTAGACGTCACATCTCTTCTCAGAGATAAGCTACCATCGCCCGAGCTAGTTTATTTTCAATCTATATGTAAGCATATTTCATTTCTTTGATATTAATGAAATGAAGATTTATTTTTTATGCATCTATGTGTTTATGTTTATATTTGTATTATGTTGCTTTCTTGCATAAATCTGGATTAGTCACTCTGCCCTTTCTACTGCTAAACTGGGAGAGGCATGGGTGACTGTTAAATAATCACAGAAAAGTAATTTGATAAGAAAGGATGTCATAAATTAAGTCCTACACACAAATAAACAACCAAGAAGATAATTTACCTAGCTTCCAATTCAGTAATGGTGACATTATTTATATAAGGAACCAAAGGACTATGTGTAGAGGCAGGCGACATTGAGGACACTTGTGACTGTCTGGATCCTTTGAGGTTACTCTCACTAGTTTTCAAAAATGCGGGCTTTTTGGAAAATGGCATTGTTTCCAAATAGCTAGAGATCATTATTATAACATTAGAGATAATGTGACGGATGCCTGGTTTAGCTTGGGTGCATAGCAGGGCAACCTAAATATATATTACAACATGTTTTGCCTAACATGTTTCTCTTATTGTGGAATCTATCAATTTTATAATGTTAGGATATCCCGACACATAGGAAATAGCTAAGTATAACTTGGTCTAGTGTAGAGTTAGGTAAAGTGTGTTTCTTTACTATGTACTTTTGTAACTTACAATCCGACGGTCATGATATATTCTAGACATGAAGTGAACCGAGGATTCATTCTCTCCTCGGTATTACCAACACTTGATCTATGGCTTAACGCCCGATTGGTCCATGATCTCTATTTAAAGAGCATGGAGGGTCATTTGTAGGGTGCTCGTTCATGAGAGAAACTTATGTAAATTTTCTTTCTTTTATTAATAAATTTCCTAAAGTGGCCACGTTGGCTCGGGCCGTGGACTGTTTCCCTCTTTGAGGGTTTTAACCACGTCAAGAATACTGGTATATTGATCTGTGATCTATTTGTGAGCGGTGTCCTTTGGTGTTCTATCTGAGGAACTTACCCTATAAATTCCTACATGGTATCAGAGCTATTTGAGGGCCGCATCCATTGGTGATCCAAATCGGAAGCCAGTACAACTGCATCCGACTTTCATTTCCTAGATCTATTGTTTCTTACTAATTTCTTGCTGAGAGGACTACACTATTATGTTAAGAGCATCTGTTCCATTGAGGAACCCCTTTGGTTTCATGCAAAAAGGTTTTTGGTAGCCCTAGCTACGTCATTTTTATGATCTCGAGGTATACAGTCTTTATTTGCAGTTTTAGTTATTTATCTCTATGTTTATTTCGGTTGCTTTATCTCTCAGTTTTTTATTACCAAATCTATACCTTTCATTTCTGTGTATTCTCTTTGCCCCACAACTCTGTGCGATCTAGGCAAATCACAAACAAAAATGAAGGATTTTTCTCATGTGTATGCTCTTTTCTGCAGCGCCTTACTGTTATCTCGGAAAATCAGAAACATTGAGGAAAATATTTAGTTTCCGGCAAAAGCTAACTTCAAGCCACAATGTTTGGCTTTTTTGTATGTCCATGTTAGGTTGTGTAGTTTTTTGTTTTGTAGGAAAAAAAGGTTTTTTCCAGTAAGCACACACCCCAAAGCTTTAGTGACTAAAAAAAACACCCTTCCTCTTTTCCAAAAATTACTAACTTTTTAAACTAGCTCACTTGGTCCAAAGTTACTTTATGAGAATATAGGTATTGAGTTCAAGTCCTTCTTTTTGTTGAGTTACTTTTTCAAAAATCACATGTAACTTATGTTTTAAAGTTGCTTTATGTAAAAGTGTTCTCATCCATTATAAAAAGTGAGTCACTTATAATTCTAAAGTCTCCTTATCTTTTATTTAAGTTACAATTTAGTAGGTAGCTCATAAAGTACCATCGTAAAAGTGACTTTCACTTATTTATATAAGTGGGTCACAAAGTGAGCTAATTAGATTAAGTTTGGAAATGAGAGGAATTTTTTAAAAGAAATATAACATTATCATTCACTTCCGCACATTCACACACTTCGTCGGCATCTTCAACAACTTTTCTTCAAAAAGCCATAACTTCTTCATCCGAAAGCCGTTTTCAGAGCCGTTTTTTTTAATCAGCCTAATTTTTTGAGATATTTCCATTGGAACACTTAGTTTCAGCATCTACAGCTTCATTTTCTATTAAAATGGAAAGTCCATGCCAATTTATTCTTGACAACACCAACTACTTCCAATGGTGGTCCTACATTGTGGATTTACTTAGAAGTAAAGGTATTTATAGAATAGCCTCATGACATGAAACTAAACCTAAAGCTGAAGATAAGGCAGTCAAATGGGAAAATAGGCAAGATCAAGTACGTGAGTTGATAGGGATGTCTACTTCTCCAAACCTTAGTTTCCATATCGCAGAACTTGATACCCCTAATGAAGCAATGAAACAACTCACTAAAGTTTTTGGAATTAAAAATAAAAATAGATCTCATCAACTTGAAAATGAGTTGCTTGCGTTGGACCCCAATAATTTTTCTTATTTTTTGTCCAAGTTCAAGACCCTTAGACTTCTCTTGGAAGGTGTTAAGGTTAAGAAAGAAGATGGTAGCCTTATCTATTCCATTCTTACTATGTTGGGACCAACCTACTCTATGTTTGTTTCCACCTTCCATTCTACTAGATAAACCTTTATTTCTCAAGGACATAACTACAAGTCCCCGCCTTTTGATGCCTTTTTTGATTCGTTAATAAGAGAAAAAGAAAAAAAATTACATCTTGGTCTTCTTAATCTTGGAAACTCTTATAAGAAAGCCTTAGCTGCCCACCAACAACCAAATTCAAACAATCCTAAGAAGCAGTATCCTAAAAAGAATGGTCCTAAACCAAACAAGGGTGTTAAGCAATTTCATTCTCAAAATGAAAATCAATACAACAAAATGATAAAGCAAATAAAAGCAAAGGGAAGAAGACTGATAGACATTGCAACTTTTGTAATTGATATGACCACTTTGAATCCAAATGCTTTAAGAAGATGGAAGCCTTGGAAGCAGCAATGAAGAAACATAAAATCCATTTGAAGCACTCTTCAACTTGAACTGCAGCTCAGGAATAACACTTTTTGCATGTGTTTGTCAAGCATCTCGGTCTAGTTATGCACTAAATGTATCTTCTTCTTCTCATTCTCATGAGTGGCTCATTGATTCTAGAGCTTCTTATCACATGGCCAAAAAAAAAACCATGTTTTCTTCTTTAAATGATTGTAACACCAAAAATATATATGTTGGTGATGATAGATCTCTTAGTGTTGTAGGGACTGGAACTGTTCATCTAGAAAATGGTCAATTTAATGATGTATTATGTGTTCCAACCTTATCCTGCAACCTTCTATCTATATATTAGATAACTCATTCAGGTGAAGGTAAAACCATTGAATTTTCACCTCAGACTGTTCTAATTAAGAACCTAAGAGATCCTAAACATATTTTAGCTACTGGCGTTGTTGATGATTTTGCAAGGTTGTATAAGTTTAACAACTTTGGGTCATCAACTCTTCCCTCGGTATTTGTTGCTCATAATGATGAAGTGAGCACAATTTGGCATTAGCAATTTGGTCACTTAAAGTATCGCTCCCTTCAAAATCTATGTAAAGAATATATGGTGACAAGTCTTCCTATGGTATCTTGTAGAGATGGTGTTTGTTCCAGATGTGTACTCTGAAAACATCATTGAGATAGTTTTGAAAAATGTGCCTCTTGGCATGACTCAACCCCTTTATAGCTTATGCATAGTGATTTATGTGGTCCACTTCCAGTTGTTTCATTCTCTGGCTACACATATTTCTTAACTTTCATTGATGATTTCTCCAAACGCACTTGGGTATACTTATTAAAACTCAAGACTGAAGTATTTAACATGTTCTTGGCCTTTAAGGCCTTTGTTGAGAAACAATCTGGACATCAAATTCTTAAGCTAAGATCTAATAATGGTGGAGAATATGTTAACAACAAATTCATCAACTTTTGCACTGAGCATGGAATTCAACTCCAACATACTGTTCCATATACTCCACAACAAAATGGTGTAGCTGAAAGGAAGAATCACACCTTAAAGGAAATGGCTAATTGTATGCTTCAATCTAAAGGACTTAGTCTTAATTTTTGGGTAGAAGAAATTAACTGTGAAAAGTACATAGTAAATCACACTCTTACTAAGGTTTTAAAGAATATCACTCTAGAAGAAGCATGGAGCTCAATTAAACCAGATGTAAGTCACTTTCGTGTTTTTGGAAGTGACGCATGGGCCCATATTACAGATGAGAAACATAAAGCTTTAGAACCTAAGAGTGAAAAATGTATTTTTGTTGGATATTCTAAAGATGTCAAAGGATATACACTTCTTTCACCAAAGTCCAAAAATGTTATCATTAGAAGAGATGTGAAGTTTGTTGAAAATATATCGGCCTACGAGCCTAGTTCAGCAGATGTGCCACCTCTCTCTATCCCTTGTACTTCTGAAAATATTTCTTCTCTAGATGATGACAGCAAGGATGACAATCCCCCCCCACCTTCTCAGGATCCTCCTTCAGCTCCTTAACTTCCAAAATGGGTTCGTGCTACTCGGGATGCAGTAGGTGCTCTTGCAGGTGATCTTATATATCAATGATGTACATGTTCTTAGTTTGATAGACAATTTTCTTTACTGACTCAAGCTTCAACGAATTATGATCTTGACACCTTTGCAGAAGCTTCGTGTCATCTAAATTGGGAGGCAACTATTAATGAAGAATATTGTTCATTATTGGCAAATGATACATGGGATCTTGTTCCTCTTCCAAAGAGATGAAAACTTGTTAGATGCAAATGGGTTTACAAAACCAAGTTTGGACTATATGGAAAATTTGATAAACATAAAGTTCATCTTGTTGCTAAGGGTTTTTCACAAGTTGAAGGCATTGACTATACTGAAACCTTCTCCCCTGTTGCCAAAATGAACTCTATCCGCCTTGTTCTTTCCCTTGCTGCCTCTTTCAAATGGGAAGTCCATCAAATGGATGTTAAATCTAGCTTCTTGCATGGGGACTTGCATGGGGACTTGCATGAAGAAATCTACATGGAACAACCCCCTGAATTTATACAAACAGACTCTAGCCTTTTATGTCAACTTAAGAAATCCATTTATGATCTCAAGCAAGCCCCTCGGGCTTGGTATGCCAAAATGGATAGCTTTCTTTTAGATACTAGCTTTTCTAGGTGTCATTATGACAATACTATCTACACCAAGAAAGTGGGTAGTTCCATTATCATCCTTGTTCTTTATGTTAGTGATCTTATCCTTACTGGTAGTGATCCCAACCTTATAAACCATGTGAAGTCCAACCTTAAAAATAAGTTTGAAATGACAGACTTAGGACACTTGGATTATTTTCTTGGTCTTCAAGTCTTGCAATCCAAGGAAGGTATTTCCCTTTCCCAGTCCAATTATTCTTGTGATCCTCT
>APFE031200154.1:0-22513 GCA_000404065.3 Pinus taeda
CCTACAGGCTCCCAAAGTATGTCCCTATGAGGCTATTTGCCCTGGAGTACTATAGACAGCTTATAAACTCCGACCTAACACACTTTCACAGTGCCAAGAGGAAAGCCAACCTAAATTTCAGTGACCACTTAGGCCCATTTACCATGAACAAAAAAGATGGTTGGCAAGAAGCTGACCAAATACTAGGACAACAACTCAAACTCAAGAGAAGCTTCTGGTGGGTCCCTTATGACCCTGAAGGTTTCACCAGTGCAAGGAGGGTTAAATATAGGCTGCTAGCCTATAAGCATTCCCCACTCCCTCAAGTACAACATTTTGCTAATCAAGATGAATGGGTGCCTGAATCAATAGTAGAGGAATTGACTTAGGAAGAAATAATGGAGCGCAGAATGTAAAGGACTTGGAAAAAGCTATTGACTTAGACTCTTGTCAACAGGTCTTGTTCAAACAACCAGTCCAAACAGGAGAAGGCACCTCTACTGCCCCAGCTGCACAACACATCCAGCAAGCTCCAGCAACAACAACCACAAAGAAAGGAAAGGAGAAGATGGATGAACAACAAGAGGTGGAAACAGGGCAGCCTAGCACTTCAAAGGACCAGCAATCAGGACAGGCTCCTCCCCAGCAAACTGAACAACTGCAAAACCCAGTTTTGCAAACTCCTCTCAATGATGAGAGAGGGAAAAAGAGAGACAGAGAAGAAATCACACCTCCAACAGGGTCATCACAGCAACCAGAGCCCAAGAGGCCGAGGGTAGACCCTGAAGCAGAAGAAGGAGACATAAGTGAAGAGCTGGCAGAAAGCCAAAGCAAAGAGAAATAAACAAGCCAACAGACCACCACTAGCTCATTTCAGCTAGAACAGGCTCAACAACATACTATAGAGGTGTCTTCCTCCAGACAACAGGGCAAAAAGCCAGCTACAGTTAAAGAGGGCTTCAAAGAGATCAAGGCACAAAATGAGTTGCTAAGGGTGCAGCTCTATGAGCAGTTCCTGAATACAACCCCAGCCAAAAAGCAAAGATTGATGGATACCTTTGATCTAAAGGAAGAAAATATGATCTTCACTCATCTAAAGCCCAAAGTCCCACATCCAAACACCACAGCAGATTATTACAGGACAAATCTAGAGGTCTTTGCTAAAGACATACACCCCATGGATCAAATTGAGCTGCACAAACAAACTGGGGAGATGGTGTATGCAACACTTGCTGACACGGCAATGCTGGCCCATCAGCTAAAAGAATCCCTAAAGCACACAAACAGACAGCTTGATTTGGAAAGGTTGTCCTCCGCGAAAGACAACAGAATAAAGACTTTGGAGGACATAATTATTGATTTGGGACATGACCCAAAAGACCCAAAGGGTGTTAGAGCCCTTATGAAGAAAAAATAGGATGATATAGCTGCATTGAGGAAACAGGCAAAATTGCCTCCTACCATCCATCCTAACACAGCAGAGCTTGCACAAGAAAAACAGGTGGATAATGCTATGGAGTTGCTCCTAGTCATGAACCAAAGGATACTGCAAATGGAGGCAGAGTTAGAGAAAGCTATACAGGACAAGCAAAGGGAATCAGCCTCCCAGCCCCCTCAAACTTCAACAAACCTTGAACCTGCCCCTCCAGCACAAGTAACAGGAGCCCCTCCTACTGCTCCAGCACCTACTACAGCTACATCAGCAACTGGAGCAACAGTAGAAGCAACAGCAGCAGCAAAATCCAGCATGGGAATGGAGGAATTGATGAAGGTTGTTAAAGAGCTGGAAAATCAAGTCACAGAAATAAATATTGCCAAGGAAAAACTGGTCAAGCTGGAGGCCAGTTATGACAAATCAAAGATGACTATGGCAGAAAAGCAAAGAGAAATAAAGGTCTTGGAGGCCAAAGTAAAAACTCTAGAGAAAGAGTTGATGCTAGGTAAGACCCTAGCAGAAATAAAAAAGATAATTTGGGCCAAAATTGGCCAATCTATACAGGACCAATGGAGGTCCATTCAAGCAATTTTTGAACAAGTGGAGCTAATAGAAGTAGCTCATGTAGAGATTCAAAGAGCCAGGACAACCCTGGGAATAATGCCTGAGCAGGCCACCAAAATGATTCACTTTCTCAATAACCGCACTAGAGAAGAATTGGCTGCTCTACAAATAGCCAGTAGAACAGATACAATCCTCACAGCCAAGAAGGTGCTGACATTAAGGAATTTTACTCAGACACTGGAGAGGAAATGTCAGGAGATGAAGGTTGAGATAGATGAATTCAGAGCTAAAATGGCTATTTTACAGGACAAAGGACTGCCCAGCTTAGTGACTGGTACAGGATAGCTGCTGTCATATAATCAGTATATGGCAAGGATCAACAATAATGTTGAAAACCAGATCACAGCATCCAGCAGCTCCACAGAAGAAGTAGGGCCTCCCTCTGGGCAAACCCTCTATGACAAGCTGGAGAATCTATTCTTTATTGAACATGAAATAAATCATCTGTTTGAAGTCCCTCCTAACTTTTATAGACATACAGAGGCAGATGAGACAGTGGTTAAAATGAGGAGACATCAGCTACCCCCAGCTGATTGGTGGCAAGCAATGTTGGAGATTTTTCCTAGATAATTCCACTTTGTTTTTTGCCTTTTTTGGAGAAAGATCAGCATAAAGATTAGCATACAGGTCAGCAGACAGGTCAGCAGGCAGATTAGCATACAGGTACAACAAGCAGCATACAGATGACTCAGCAATCAACCCAACTAGCAGGCTAAAATTAACGCAGGATTAAAAGCACTGCTACAGCCTACTTTCCAGAGCCATAAAGTCAAATCTGTCTGACAGAAGAATGTCGGCTACCTCAGCATTAAAAGCTATATTTATGTTGTCATTTACTTTTTGTAAGAGAGTTGGTGGTGGAATGTATCGCACCATAACTTTCTACTGAGATATTTTATACCCTATTTTTGTATATATATCCCCTCAGATAACGCATTGAGGGTCGATTGTAATATAATTCTTCCTAAAGAGCTCTGTTGTATACTCAAGAATTTTTGATAATAAAATTGCTGATGGAGATTTCTGGTTCCAAAGTTGTCTGAAGATGGATATGTAAATCTCTGTCTTGTTGCAGAATTCCCGTGTCATTTGCTGAATAAATAAGTTTCTCTTAACTGTGTATGTGTTTCCTGTTTATTCCATAACTCCTATGTTTTCATTATCTTAGTAAGTAGAGAAAAAGAATAGCCTAGGATTTGTTTCAAACACCCTATGCTCAATCTCTATTTCTAAATATGTTTTCTGTTGGATTAGCCATGGATATGAATTCTTAATTGCTCATGTCTAAACTTATCCTAACATGGTGAATACTGTTTAAGAATTCTTAACTGCTCTTAAGCAATACTTTCATGTTTCTTCATTAGCATAGTGAAAGATTCTTATCTTCCTTTCACTTACTAATTCCCCAATTTCACCAACAAATCTGATAAATTGTTTCACACATGCCTAACTTTCTCTGCAACAACACTCTGTCTTCACACATCCACTTTCAAAAGCAAAAATACCTCAACTCCATTGCCCAATGGACCAAACTGTCCTGTAAATCTGTGCCTTAGTTCTATATGAATTCATCAACCCACCAAATTCAAAACAAACAGTGCATCATAACTAGCCTAAAACATTCATCAAACAAAGCTAAAATATAAAGAGAGAGCCCTCTCTGGTTGCGGGTAGGCTAGGACCTGTAACTACAAGATTGGTCAATGGTTACCTCGGTCGTATTCCCTTTAGGAAGAAGGGAACAACCTAAGAGATAACATTAATGGCAACTCAACTGGGAATTTATGTCAAATACCAAGTTAAAATAAATGAGCTTCCTGTTTAAAAGTTCTATCATAGGGTGTTAAGGAAAGAAAACTCAGACTGGCTCCAAAGAAGAAATCTTGTTTCACTAGGTCCAACCCTGACCCTAATCCCCCAACTATCTTTGAAAACCCCAATTTAATCCAAAAAATATTAAAGAAACAAGAACAGCTAAGAGAGCTCTCAGATTCAGATACTGAGCCAAATCAGCAGAGCTATATTCCCACTCCTGTCAAACCATCAGTTCATCATCACCCCACCCCATCATATCCTAGCTCCTCATCCACCTCCCAAGGTATCTTCCCCACTCCCCCATCCCCTGCACATCTCACTCCTATTATCCCTGTTATCCCAGTTGTCCCACTCCTTCTTGGTGCCCCTATTATCCCTGCCAATATGGCTAGATATGCTCCTTTAGTCCTGCCTACAAACCCAGGGGAAATGCCCCAAGACTATCAAGGAAAAATCACTTACTTTGATGGAACTGGCACTTATACTACCCAACAACACACTAAGAGGATGCAGGACTATTTTTAGAACTATGAGATTGATGATGAAGACGTAAGAATGAAAATTTTTGTGCAAAGTTTGACAGGGGATGTAAGTAATTGGTTCAGGTCTTTGGCTGCAAACTCTATAGTCAATCCTGATGCCTTATACCTAAGTTTTTTAAACAGGTGGGAAAAGAAGAAAGATCCCCTTCACATACTGACAGAGTATGATAATCTGAAGAGGGGCCCACAAGAGACAGTTCAAGACTACTGTGCTAGGTTAAACAATGTATATAATGCTATCCCTCAAAACTTGAGACCTCCTCCTGATCTAGCCTTGATCAAATTCCCTAATGGATTTGACCCAGACATGGCATATCAACTAAGAGAAAGAGCACGTCCAAGTCTTGCAGACATGCAGAATATAGTTGTAAGTGTAGAGGAAAACCTGATTGCCAAGAGAACCAGAGCAAAAAATGAGAGGAGGATAACTTATAAAGAAGAACCCTCAACCTTTGATCAAAAGCTAGATGCAATCATGAAGGGTATGGAGAGGTTGGGAGATAGAGCTGAGACCATGGAGAGGAAGTCCTCTTAGGAAGGACCAACAAGCAATACTACTAGGAATCCAAATTTTAGGAAAAACCAAAACCCAAATGCTGGGAGAACTAGTCCTGATCAGAACATCAGACCTCCATTTCAAGAAAATTATGCAGAGGCCTCAACCACTAGTGAAAAAATAGAGGATCCCCATATCAACTTAATGGGTTTGGATGGTGAAGAACAAGTATTCTTGACACAAGATGATCAACAGACCCAAGATTATCAACAAGCCCAAGATTACAAACAATTCCAGACAAAATCAGGTGAGTCATTTGATTTCAGAGAAGGGTATGACACAACAGTCTATGAAGTACACAAACAGTACAAGCTAAGAAGTAGAACCATAGATGTACCTGAGAATACTAAGCAAGCAAACAAGAAACAGCCCAAGAAATCCAATGACAAAGCTGTCTTAACAGAGTCCTCAGATAAAAAACCCCAAAAAGAGGTTGCAGTGGAAGATGTATCTGAAATACAACCTCCAGTAAAACCTACATCCAAACCACTTCTTCCAACAAATATTTTTGGCAAGCCTTTAGAAAACACAGCCAACCCAAACTTATCCCAAAACAATATGCCAGAGCAGGACATGCTCACCCAAAATTCAGCAGAAAAGGAAAAATTTGCTGCTCATAATATAAAAAGTCAGATGGAAAAACCCTTCAATCTTGAAACAGAAATTGGAAAACTGAAAATTGCAATCCCTCTGTCTGAACTAGCCAAGCATGAGGTCTTCAGACAACAAATTAATAGATCATTGCAAGTACTAGAAAATAGGGATGCAGTCAACATTCTGGATGACCAACCAAAACTGATTTTTGGCTCAGAAGTCAATGGCAAATCAGGGGATGGAGGAACTCCTCCATTCTATGTAAGCCTAAACATTCATGACAAAGTATTACACAATGCCATGTTTGACTCAGGGGCCTCTCATAACCTAATGCCCAAATCAGTAATGGAGAAACTTGGTCTAGACATCACCAGACCCTATAAAGATTTATTTTCATTTGATTCCAGCGAGGTTAGATGCCTAGGCCTAATCAAGGACCCCTGTGTGTCCCTAATCCAATATCCAGCAAAAACAATTCTGATGGATGTAGTAGTGGCAGACATCCCACCTAAATATGGTATGCTCCTATCAAGATCTTGGGGTGCGAAACTCCAAGGATCTTTGCAACTAGACATGTCATATGCCACAATTTCAAACTTTGGACAACCAAAGAGACTGTACAGAGAGACACTCATGAAATATGTGGTCAACAGCCAAGATAAACCTCAAAATTTCCCAATCTACTCCATCCATTCAGATATGGAATCCTTCATACTTTACAATGCTGATATGCGACCCAAAACTGAGCTCAAGCTCCTGGAGATGAAGGAAACCAGGCATGTCAGTGAACTATCCATTATTGCTGAACAACAGATCACTGATCTCATTAAAACAACAGAATCTGCAGACAAGTCACAAGAATTACCAAAACTAGACTGTCCCACTGAACAAATCTGCAAACCAATTGAGACTGAACATGTCTGTAAATCAATTCAGATCAATACTGACCAAGAAACCTGGTGGTATTTAGAATTTGATGGGTCAGTAAATAAGCTTGGAGCAGGAGTAGGGGTATGGATACACAACACTGAAAATGACCATGATCTAGGTCATGCCTATAGGCTTAACTTCAGATGCACAAATAACATGGCAGAATATGAAGCCCTCCTACTAGGTCTCAAACTGATAAAGAATCTAGGAGTGACCAAAGTCTCCATATTGGGGGATTAAGACCTCATTATCCAACAGATAAAGGGAAACTTTGTTACAAATGATCCCAGGCTAAGGTCTTATAGGTTGGCTGTAACGGACTTGCTCAACAACTTCCTAGAATATCAACTCACCAAAATACCTAGGAACCACAACTTGCATGCTCACAGTCTGGAAACCTTTGCAAGTACCTGTAAGCTTCCTTTTAGGCCTAACCACCAATTCACTGCTGAAATCAAACATAGGCCCTCTATTCCAGACAATGTAAATAAATTATAAGTATTTGAGAATGATACTCAGATAAATAATTTTTTCACCATGAAGGAGGAATTCTCAAACTTAAACATTGACACAAGCATTAAGGAGGATCAAAACCAAAAGGATGAACTAAACGCCAGTATATCATCTGAAACAACATATAGGATATTACATCCTACAACCTTTGACCCTGCCAATTTGTAGAAACTAAAGATAGCAGATCTGGATGAAATTAATGAGGAAGAAACAAAAATAATTCAGTTAAAAGACAATTTCTTGCCTACATGTCTTGCTCCTTTAGAAGACATCTTTGATTCAAATGATCTCTCTAAAAAACCAAAGATGCAACCCATCAATGCAGAAATAGAGGAGTGTAACATTGGGACCATTGGAAATCCCAAAATGATCAAGCTCTCTAGAACCCTACCTCCTGATAAGAGGCCAGAATATATCAAGCTGTTCAAAGAATTTCAGGATGTATTTGCCTGGAGCTATGAGGACCTTAAGTCCTATGATACTACAGTGATCCAGCACATAATCCCCCTAAAAGAAAACCAAAAACCCTTTAAACAGAAGCTAAGAAGAGTCAATCCAGTACTTCTTCCCCTAATAGAGAAGGAAGTAAAACGAATGTATGAAGCTGGGATAATTTCTCCCATAAGGTTTTCTGAATGGATTTCCAACCTTGTACCCACAAGAAAGAAAACAGGGGAGATAAGACTTTGTGTGGATCTGAGAAATTTAAACAAAGTCTCTCTCAAAGACCACTACCCCTTGCCAAAAATGGATCACATCTTACAAAGGGTAGTGGGAGCCTCAAGGATTTCACTACTGGATGGCTTCTCAGGATTCAATCAAATCTTAGTCCACCCAGATGACCAAGATAAAACTGCCTTCACCACACCTTGGGGAACTTTCAAATATGTCAAAATGCCTTTTGGACTCAAGAATGCTGGAGCCACATTTCAAAGGGCAATGGATATAGCCTTTGCCAAAGAAATCCATGATTTCTTAGTCATCTACCTTGATGATCTAACAGCCTTCTCAAAATCAGACCAAGAGCATTTAAAACACCTCAGACAAGTGTTCTTAATTTGCAGAAAGTATGGCATTTCTTTAAACCCAAAGAAATCACTATTTGGCCTGGAAGAAGGCAAACTCCTCGGTCACATAATTTCAAAAGATGGCATAAGAATTGACCCCGATAGGATTCAGGCTATCCTGCAAGTCCCCCATCCAAGAAACATCAAGGAATTACAAGCCTTTCTGGGAAAGATTAATTTCCTAAGAAGATTTATCCCCAACTTGGCTGAGCTGATAAGATTGTTGAACAATATGCTCAAGAAAGATGCCAAGGTCAAATGGACAATTGAGGCTAAACAAGCCTTTGAAGAAATCAAGATAGCCCTGACAAAAACTCCTGTGCTTACAAGCCCTAGTTTTGATAGAGACTTTATAATCTTCTCCTTTGCCTCTGAAAACACGATTGTTACTGTCATACTGCAAAAGGATGATTTGGGATGTGAAAAACCTATTGCCTTTTTCAGTAGAGCCCTTAGGGATGCCCCACTCAAGTACAAAATCATGGAAAAACAAGCATATGCCCTCGTTAAAGCCATCAAGGATTTCAGAGTTTACATCCTATACTCTCACATAATTGCATATGTGCCCAATGCAGTATTCAAAGATATCTTAACCCAAGAGGGAATGGAAGGCAAGAGGGGAAAATGGATTGCCAATATTCTGGAATATGATATAGAAATCAAACCAACAAAGCTTATAAAAGGACAAGGGCTAGCAAGGCTAATGAGCTGAGACTAACTTTGACCCTTGACATAAATGAACTGGATAATGAACAAGGAGATGGTGCTCCAAGATCATCAAGCTTCTCTCGAATCACCTTGGTATGCTGACATATGTGTGTAATTAATTAACCTGCAAGCTCTCCAGGGTTACCAGAACCAAGAACAAAATTTCTAAAACTGAATGGCTGCAATTTTGTATCATAGACAATGTAGTTATTTTGGAAAAATCATGAAGGTGTCCTACTCAACTGCCTGACTTCAGATGAAGCTGATAAGGTCCTCAGAGAATTTCATGCAGGAGACTGTGGAGGACACTTATACTGGAAATCCACAGCGGACAAAATCCTAAGGGCTGGATTTTATTGGCCCTCCCTGTTTACTGATGCAAAAAAGTTTGTAATGTCATGTCATAAATGTCAGATCTTTGAAGGGAAGAAGAAGTTGCTTCCCTTACCCCTCAGGCCCATTTCAATTGAAAAACCATTTCAACAATGGGGTTTAGATTTCATTGGAGAAATACACCCTTCATCCTCAGGCCAGCATAGATGGATCTTGACAGCTACTGATTAATTCACCAAGTGGATAGAGACTATACCTTGTAGACAAGCAAATGATTCAATTATCATACAATTCCTAGAAACCAATATCTTGTCCAGATTTGGCTGCCTAGTGAAAATCATAACAGATAATGCAGCTGCCTTTAAATCCAAGAAAATGATCAGCTTCTGTCACAAATATCATATCACCCTAGGTCACTCAATAGCCTATTACCCTCAAGGCAATGCCCTAGCTAAGTCCTCCAATAAAAGCCTGATCAACATCATTAAAAAGGTCTTGGAGGAGAACAAAAAGAATTTTCATAAAAAGTTGGTAAATGCACTATGGGCAGATAGATTGACCACAAACAGATCTATTGGTACTAGCCCATATGAATTGGTATATGGCCTGGAAGTTGTGTTCCCATCATCCCTTGGGATCCCTGTGATCAAATTGCTGCAAGAAATACAGGTTGAACCCAATGATATCCAGAGAAGGATCAATCAGACAATCCACTTACAACAAACAAGGGAAGAAGTGTATCATAGAACCCAAGTTCTACAGGAGAAGCTTAAAAAAGTGTTTGACAAAAGAACAAAGGCTGAGGACTTTTTTATGGGCAACAAAGTATTGAAATGGGATTCTAGGAGGGAAGACAAAGGAAAGCATGACAAGTTTGACTTTCTGTGGAAAGGGCCATTTGTAATTCAAGCTGTGCAAGGTAACAATACCTTCTTTCTCAAGAGTCTAGATGAGTCAAACAATGATGAAGGCCTAGTGAATGGGAGAATGCTCAAGCACTACCATGATACATAAGCATAGGATGGCCCCATATTGTACATAAATGTCTATATTTTCAAGTACTTTTTTCCTTTTTACAGTAGATATATAGAAGAGAAACTACAACAGATTTTGAAGAAAGATCAGCAAAACCACATCAAGATGACATAGATGCTGGAGAAAGCTCAGATGAACAGAAGTGAGAAAAGTCTTCAAAACAAAAAACCAATGATAGACAATGATACAGGCTAGCAAGTCATGAAATATTTATTGTTGTCCTAAAGAGGTCATGAAGCACTGCATACCATCTCACTAATTGTAGATCAAAGGTGGCAATACTAGAGCAAATTCACCATAGTGAAAGCAAGAAAATAAGGCCATCTGACTTGCTGTTCTTGGATTTCCACCAGCAAAAGCCATCCCCAAGTGGAGCCACTGTTAGGTTCCTATACCAATAGGTTTCATCTTTCATGATTGACAGTGAAAGGGCTAAATATGTTCATCATTGCAAGCTGCAAAGGTTCCATATTTTGTGTACATACTACAAAAAATTAAAAAATGAAAAGAGGGTATGCCTTAAAAGAAAAATCAAAGGGCAAGAAAATCAAGTGGTCAAGAGAAAAGTGAAAATGAACCCCAGACTAAAGACCAGGAAAGTGGCCAGTCAAAATGCCACTACTAGCTTATTTGGCAGTATCATGCTATGCAAATACTGCTGCTAATCACACTTGATGGATGGCCCAACAGTCTAAACTGGACCATGCCATGGTTAAATTGCTTGCTGCAGATTAGAGAATGTTCCCTGACCAAACAGCTCAAGTTTGGCAGATGACTAGCTAGGTAGAGAAATAAAGGTGCCCAACTGCTTAATCTGGGGCCTTGGAAGAAATAAGGGTAGATATTAGATAGGAGGGCAGTCAAAAGAAAAGAGGAAGATCAGGGTCTGCTAATTCAAGTGCACCCACTTTAATGAAGAAAAAATGTTAGGATTACTAGATGGGTAAGTAGTGCAAGGTTGCAGAAATGGAGAGCCATCACCAATTGGCCTATTAAGTGCAAAAACTTATGCCACTCAGGGTGTGGGCATAAAAAACAAAGAGTGGAGGACAAGAATTGGAAGCATGTCTAACTTCCCCAGTTTCCCCCAAACTTCATTTTTACTAACACTCCCAAGGACCTTGAGGTCTGCTCAGGTGTCCAGTTCCACTTCATTGTATCACAAACTACTTGGTCAAACCATGGAGTTCAAGCATTAAAAGAAGCCACATTTCTTGTGTAAAAACATCCTTTTTCATCATTTTCATTTATCCTCAAAATCCTAAGTTAAGTTTCACTTATTAAAACTTGTCTTTACCCCTTCATTCACCTCACAAACCATATTAATCACTAACATATTATCTAGCTCCCTAACTTCCCCCTTCCCCTAAGTCTATTACAATCCAATGAAAATCTCCCAAAAAAACATCTATAAATACCCTCCCCTTAGCACTATAGCTAAATATCCCTTCCTTGGGAAATATTAACCCCTCAAGGGTTAGTATTAGCCCTCAATCCTACTAAAAACTATGGGTTTGGCAAAAAACTATGGTTAAAAGGCAAAAAATAAATTTCCTCGCCCTCATTTTCCCTTATCCCCCTTTCCTCCGCCCTAAACCCATTTTATTATAAAGTTTTAAATGAGAAACATTTAATAAAATGTGTGTTGTAAACCCAAAAAACCCATAACCTAATGTTCTAAACCCACCCCGCGCCCGATTTATTAAACACTAATTATATAATTGGGTGGGTCCGCCACTATTAAATCGTTGTTGCATTAAGATTGCCGCCCACCGTTAGATCTTCCGCCCCGCCCGTCCTACGGTGGGCGGTCGATCGTCCAACAGAACTGCCCGACCTTTTGCGTCCGGGGGATGGGCGGTATTGCTGCCGTACCCCCGCCATGCGTCAGGCGCCCGGGCTGTTTGCTGCCCCCCTCCAAACCGCTTACCACCCTACTCTCCGCGATGACGTCACGCCTCCATCAGCATGACTTCACCCCTCCACGCCACCAAGCCTCCACGTCACCATGTCCACCCTGCCACCGTGTAAGTGCCACCTGGGCACTCACGTCAGCTGCCACGTCACCTTGTCCGTACCCGCGCCCATGATGATGTCAGCATGACATCATCACAAAAAGGCGCCAATATGCCCAAAATGCATAAAAAGGCATCAAATAACCGTTATTTCGCATTGTTTTTTACGACGCCTGGAGCTCCTCTGAAAGCGAAATTCAACCTACAACGGTCGAAAAGCAAAAGCTATCCGCCAAAGTTGCTTCCGCCTCCATTATCAACCCAACTACCTGCAATTCAGCCAATTCGACCGGTGCAAACACCTCATACGCCATTAAAACCAGGTATTTGCTGCAGGCATCCTCTCTTGTCCACTGTTCTCCTTGCAATCCTAGTTTCCTGCTTAAAAGAACTCTGCTATAGGACCCACATTGTCAATTTCACCACTGGAATTTACTTAAAAAACTACTGAAACCCCTGCGCGACGAAAGTCTCGTAGAAACCCGCGACCCTCTGTGAAATTCACCATTTTTCTGCGGAGAGCAACTAAAGAAGCCGAGCTACCGGCTAGAAGACTGAATTAAAAATTCCCTCACCCCTGCTAAAGGAATTCTCTGCAAATAACCAGCTAACCAGCTCAAAAACACTCTGGTTCTCCAAAACAGAGTGCCCCACAGATTCATTAAGCCTGTGACAACCTCCTTACACTGCCAAAACTTCTCACTGCAAACAAAGAGCAGTAAGCCATTCCTCAGCATTCACATCAAGCTTGAAACACAGTAAACCACCAGAAAAAGCAAGACAATGGCCACTCCATCTGCTCTGGATGTATTGCCTATAAATCCACCTAACAGAGAGCTAGAAGCTATACCATTGGTGGACAGTGATGCCCTCATCACAGACTTTGTGGCAGAGAGAAACCACTTGCAAACATATTGCCAATTAAGAAATATTCATTTGGACAACAGTGACCTGTATGGCATCTGGCAATCCAATCTACCCACCTACTTCCTGCCTTCTGTGAACATTTTCCCTGAAATCATCCACCTATGTGCAGAGAACTATGACCAAAAACGCAGGGTTGTGAAATCTCCATATGGGAGCATCCTCTTCTATATAACTCCATATTCTATCAACCAGATGCTGAACTACAAGCAGACCCAGCTACTATACCCCTTCTCCATGAACTATTTGCTAGATGAGGGCTCCAAACTCTCTAGCACAGACATTGTTGCCATAGCCAGGAAATTCATGAAGGGAGACTGCCAACCTTTTGGGCCACCTCCTTTCTCCTATGCAGATTTCAATGAGGTTGGCAAGCTACTGGTAGATATGCTGACCTCTGTGTTGGGGTTCACCACAAATAAGCATGTTGATCTAACTGTGTTGGTCATGCTCTCTGCATACAGCCTTATGACGCCCCCTGCTATGAAATACAATTATGCCAAGTACATTGCCAATAAGATACATGATCAATTGACAAGGCTGGACAGGGAGGCAATATTCAAATATTCCTCATACATCTATCACTTATTCTTGTACTACCAGACAGATTGTTTCCAGTGTTCAATCAAGAAGCTAGACTCACAGGGTGAGAGAAGGTCTGTGATCTTCTGGTCTTCAGTCTTCCACCAAGTCCAGAATTCCCCCTATTCATACTGTGAATTCATTGATCAGTTTGTGTATCCAGTCACATGCCTTTTAAAGAGGACTCCTCCTATCAGATTGTCCAAGGATATGCAAAAAATCTTGCAGCTATCTAGAAGCTACAAAATTGGTGATTGGTACTTGTACCAAAACCACACTGTCATCAGAATTTATGGTTGTGAGCTCTGTCCCTACAGGCTCCCAAAGTGTCCCTATGAGGCTATTTTCCCTGGAGTACTATAGACAGCTTATAAACTCTGATCTAACACACTTCCACAGTGCCAAGAAGAAATCCAACCTGAAGTTCAGGGACCACCTAGGCCCATTTACCATGAACAAAAAAGATGGTTGGCAAGAAGCTGACCAAATACTAGGACAACAGCTCAAACTCAAGAGACACTTCTGGTGGGTCCCTTATGATCCTGAAGGTTTCATTAGTGCTAGGAGGGTTAAATATAGGCTGCTAGCCTATAAGCATTTCCCACGCCCTCAAGTACAACACTTTGCTAATCAATATGAATGGGTACCTGAATCAATAGTAGAGGAACTGACTCAGGAAGAAATAATGGAGTAGAATGTAAAGGAATTGGAGAAAACTCTTGACTTAGACTCTTGTCAACAGGTCTTGTTCAAGCAACCAGTCCAAGCAGGAGAAGGCACCCTACTGCCCCAGCTGCACAGGACATCCAGCAGGCTCCAGCAACAACAACCACAACAAAAGGAAAGGAGAAGATGGATGAACAGCAAGAGGTAGAAACAGGGCAGCCTAGTACTTCAAAGGACCAGCAATCAGGATAGGCCCCTCCCCAACAAACTGAACAAACTCAAATCTCAGTTTTGCAGACTCCTCTCAATGATGAGAGAGGGAAAAAGAGAGACAGAGAAGAAATCACACCTCCAACAGGGTCATCGCAGCAACCAGAGGCTAAGAGGCCGAGGGTAGACCCTGAAGTAGAAGAAGGAGACATAAGTGAAGAGCTGGCAGAAAGCCAAAGCAAAGAAAGACAAACAA
Organism: Pinus taeda; assembly: GCA_000404065.3. Taxonomy (NCBI): domain Eukaryota; kingdom Viridiplantae; phylum Streptophyta; class Pinopsida; order Pinales; family Pinaceae; genus Pinus; species Pinus taeda. The sequence continues at coordinate 14,785 of APFE031200154.1, forward strand.
GCCAACAGACTACCACTAGCTCATTTCAGCTAGAATAGGCTCAACAGCATACTATGGAGGTGTCTTCCTCTAGACAACAGGGCAAAAAGCCAGCTATAGTTAAAAAAGGCTTCAAAGAGGTCAAGGCACAAAATGAGTTGCTAAGGGTGCAGCTCTATGAGCAATTCCTGAATACAACCCCAGGCAAAAAGCAAAGGTTGATGGCTGCCTTTGATCTAAAGGAAGAAAAGATGATCTTCACTCATCTGAAGCCCAAAGTCCCACATCCAAAGACCACAACAGATTACTACAGGACAAATCTAGAGGTCTTTGCTAAAGACATACACCCCATGGATCAAATTGAGCTGCACAAACAAACTGGGGAGATGGTGTATGCAACACTTGCTGACAGGGAAATATTGGCCCATCAGCTAAAAGAATCCCTAAAGCACACAAACAGACAGCTTGATTTGGAGAGGTTGTCCTCCTCCGCGAAAGACAACAGAATAAAGACTTTGGAGGACATAATGATTGATTTGGGACATGACCCAAAAGACACAAAGGGTGTTAGAGCCCTTATGAAGAAAAAAGAGGATGATATAGCTGCATTGAGCAAACAGGCAAAATTGCCTCCTACCATCCATCCTGACACAGTAGAGCTTGCACAAGAAAAACAGGTGGATAATGTTATGGAGCTGCTCCTAGTCATGAACCAAAGGATACTACAAATGGAGGCAGAGTTAGAGAAATATATACAGGACAAACAAGGGGAATTAGCCTCCCAGCCCCCTCAAACTTCAACAAACCTTGAACCTGCCCCTCCAACACAAGCAACAGTAGCCCCTCCTACTGCTCCAGCACCTACTACAGCTACATCAGCAACTGGAGCAATAGTAGAAGCAACAGCAGCAGCAGAATCCAGCATGGGCATGGAGGAATTGATGAAGGTTGTTAAAGAGCTGGAAAGTCAAGTCACGAAAATAAATATTGCCAAGGAAAAACTGGCCAAGCTGGAGGCCAATTATGACAAATCAAAGATGACAGTGGCAGAAAAGCGAAGAGAAATAAAGGCCTTGGAGGCCAAAGTGAAAACTATAGAAAAAGAGTTGATGCTAGGTAAAACCCTAGCAGAAATAAAGAAGATTATTTGGGCCAAAATTGGTCAATCTATACAGGACCAATGGAGGTCCATTCAAGCAATTTTTTAACAAGTGGAGCTAATAGAAATAGCTCATGTAGAGATTTAGAGAGCCAGGACATCCCTGGGAATAATGCCTGAGCAGGCCACCAAAATGATTCAATTTCTCAATAACCGCACTAGAGAAGAATTGGCTGCTCTACAAATAAGCAGCAGAACAGATACAATCCTCACAGCCAAGAAGGTACTAACATTAAGGAATTTTACTCAGACACTAGAGAAAAAATGTCAGGAGATGAAGGTTGAGATAGATGAATTTAGAGCTAAAATGGCTATTCTACAGGACAAAGGACTGCCAAGCCTAGTGAGTGGCATAGGACAGCTGTTGTCATATAATCAGTATATGACAAGGATCAACAATTATGTTGAAAAGTAGATCACAACATCCAACAGCTCCACAGAAGAAGCAGGGCCTCCCTCTGGGCAATCCCTCTATGACAAGCTGGAGAATCTATTGTTTATTGAACATGAAATAAATTATCTGTTCGAAGTCCCTCCTAACTTTTATAGACATACAGAGGTAGATGAGGCAGTGGTTAAAATGAGGAGACATCAGCTACCCCCAGCTAATTGGTGGCAAGCAATTTTGGAGATTTTTCCTAGATAATTCCACTTTGTTTTTTGCCTTTTTTGGAGAAAGATCAGCATATAAGTCAGCAGACATGTCAGCAGGTAGATCAACATACAGGTACAACAAGCAGCATACAGATGACTCATCAATCCACCCAAATAGCAGGCTAAAATTAACGCAGGATTAAAAGCACTGCTACAACCTACTTTCCAGAGCCATAAAGTCAAATCTGTCTGACAGAAGAATGTCGGCTACCTCAGCATTAAAAGCTATATTTATGTTGTCATTTACTTTTTGTAAGAGAGTTGGTGGTGCAATTTATTGCACCATAACTTTCTACTGAGATATTTTATACCCTATTTTTGTATATATATCCCCTCAGATAACGCATTGAGGGTCGGTTGTAATATAATTCTTCCTGAAGAGCTCTGTTGTATACTCAAGGCTTTTTGATAATAAAATTGCTGATGGAGATTTCTGGTTCCAACGCTATCTGAAGATGGATATGTAAAGCTCTGTCTTGTTGCAAAATTCCTGTGTCATTTGCTGAATCAATAAGTTTCTCTTAACTGTGTATGTGTTTCCTGTTTATTCCATAACTCCTATGTTTTCATTATCTTAGTAAGTAGAGAAAAAGAATAGCCCAGGATTTGTTTCAAACACCCTATGCTCAATCTCTATTTCTAAATATGTTTTCTACTGGATTAGCCATGGATATGAATTCTTAATTGCTCATGTCTAAACTTATCCTAACATGGTGAATACTGTTTAAGAATTCTTAACTGCTCTTAAGCAATACTTTCATGTTTCTTCATTAGCATAGTGAAATATTCTTATCTGCCTTTCACTTACTAATTCCCCAATTTCACCAACAAATCTGATAAATTGTTTCACACATGCCTAACTTGCTCTGCAGCAACACTCTGTCTTCACACATACACTTTCAAAAGCACAAATACCTCAACTCCATTGCCCAATGGACCAAACTGTCCTGTAAATCTGTGCCTTAGTTCTATATGAATTCATCAACCCACCAAATTCAAAACAAACAGTGCATCATAACTAGCCTAAAACATTCATCAAACAAAGCTAAAATATAAAGAGAGAGCCCTATCTGGTTGCAGGTAGGCTAGGACCTGTAACTACAAGATTGGTCATTGGTTACCTCGGTTGTATTCCCTTTAGGAAGTAGGGAACAACCTGAGAGATAACAAAATCTTCATTGCCATAAGCAATTTCTAGCTCTTGAATAAAATTTTCAAAATTATCACAACAATCCTCAATCAAAAGCAAAGAAGGATAGGCTTCTCCATACTTCTCACAAAATACTGAGTGAAAATCCTTGAGAGAATAGATACAAGCAAGAGGCAAGCTTTCATACCAAAATCGTGACCTTTCTTCTAATGTGACCATGAACATATTCATTAAACAATATTCATGAAAATTAATCCCCAGCTTATGCACTTGCATATGAAATCTTATTAAATGAAGTGTAGCATCATGAACTTTTCCATATCTGAATTTCGGCAAGTATGTTTTCCAATCTACCTAAGTCATATGATTTAAAAATCCCGGAACATATTCTCGATTCATATGAGCATACCTTTTGGATTGAGAACTCAATTCGATTTCAAGATCTTGCTACCAGTGGAGTCTTCAGATCAAGTGGGAGTCGCCAGGTAAATGGCTTAGCCTTTCATATGTGTCTGATCATTGTTCATCATCAGTAATCAGATCTGATCTTTGTCATTCTGATCACTGGTCACCATCAGTAATCAGATATGATCTTTGTTATTCTTTCCCAAGGAAGATATGATATTTCGTTTCCCTGGCAACAACGCCAAAAATGCTATTACTTACTACTTCCTAGGCTGAGGAGGAAATCAAAAAAGGTAACCTCGAACCACTTTCACTTCAGTAGTTAGCCCTACTAAACCATAGAGGGATCTCTCAAAGAATTTTTCAATGAATAACTAAAAATAAAGAGGTTTTAGGCTAGATACAAAAGTCTTGTTTGAGTATTTGTGAATTTAGGTTTTTTTAATGTTTTTTGGACTAGGGTTTGGAGAAGGTAATTAGGTCAAGGCCTCAAGTATGCAGTGAAAGGTATAAAGAGGAGCTAAGTATCAGTGCGTTATGGCGAACTTAAAGTGTTGTCAATATAGTGTAGGTCTGAGAGTTTAAGAGAACATAATGAGCATGTGAAAGCATGAATTCATTAGTCTTAGAAGAAAAGAAACACAGGCATGATTTCCACATAAAAAAAGCTTAAATTCAAGATTTATGTCTATATAACTATAAGGAAATTCATAGGAATAAGACAAATCATGTAAAGATATTTGATTTATCGATTAGAAACTAATAGGAAAAGGAAACAATACCATAGACTCACTGAACTAGAGTTCCTAAATAGTTGCAACTTCTCATGTATTAGCTGAAGAGAACATAAGATACAAGCCTTCTGCACAAAATTCCAACACCTCTTTGTGAATGAGAAATGATACATGTATAATCAATCAAACATATTCCCCACCTTCAAGAGTTGAATTCCTAGGTGGTGGAACATTTTCCAAAATTCTCTCAACCAACAGGTAAGAGTGAGAAGGTCAAATACAAACTCTTCTCTTAGACTTTATTTTGAGTTTTGATTCCTTAATGAGGCCTAGTTAACCATAAAAAACAACTTATCATGTCTATTTATTCATGATTATATCATATGACCTCGAACTACTTCAATTACATCATGAATTTTGAATTTTACCAAGTCAAACTGAAAACTAGGAAATTACACAGTGAAATTTAAAATAAAAACTCAGAAATTTGCAGAAGCGCAAAACCAATGTTGAGCCAAATTTAAGGTGCCTTCCTGAAGTCCAAACTGTGATCTGAAAGAATGGTCAACTATACTTTCCTGTCTAGTTTCTATAATACCTTCAATGTTTTGAAATGACCCATGGGAAGGCCTTCAAAAACTTATTCTCCCAAGGTGTCTCCAGAAGCACAACGCCTATAAAACAAAGTGGCATAATGATGATTTTTGACCACTTTTTCTCCTTTTTCTCAAAATTTGAGCCCTCTCTGAGAAATATGATGAAATTGTTTTCATAGGAGGTAATAATCTTTCCAAAAATGTAAGCCACTTGTCATTTGGAGCCATGAGGGAAAAGTGCAGCACCAAGGCACTGCGTTTTTGTCACTAGTGCAATTTCTGTGTTTTGCACCAAAATTCACCAAAAACAAAAAAAAAAAGCTTAAAAAACTTCCAAAATTGGTCCAGAAGTTCAAAATCATGTATATTAATCTCTCATGGTTTCCTTAGCAACAATCTCCAAGTTTTCCTTCTCATGTTTACTTTTTAGGGTTTTCTTTGAGTTTGGCCTTCCACTGCTTAATTCTGACCGTGGAAACCTGATTCCTTGTGTAATAATGGATGGCCATCTTCCTTTGCAACTTGTTACCCCTGTTAACCTTTTCAAGAAGCTTCTCAAGGTAGCAATTGATCTTGTAAAGCCAAAAATCCTTGTCTTCACTGATTTCCAAAGTAATTATGTCTTCCATGTCCAAGTCTTCATTCAATACGTTTTGTTCTTTTTCTTTCTTCAATGCCATTTTGAGTCCCTTGGTCCTTGGATTCTTTTTTCCAACTTATTTTTCATGTTCCTCATGTTCACCAGGCTCCAACACTGCTTTACCTTTTCCTCCTTGCTGCAGCACCTTGTATTTCTCTTTCTCCATGATGAGTTGTTCGGCCTTAAGGTGACTGTTTTCTTGCTCAAGGAAGGAAATGATGAAATGAGGGAGTTAGGGAAGGAAGATGATGAGAGGGGATTTTTTGGAGATAGATAGGGGTTGTAGGAAACTTAGGAAGTTTGAATGGAGTGAAATGAGAGAGAGAGATATGAGTAGGAGAATTTAAAAAAATACTCATGCTAGGAAATTATCCAAAATGATAGATATGAGCTAGGGTTTGTGCAAAGGTGAGATAAACTATAGGTAAATGAGTTTAAATGTGAATTATAGGGTGATTTATACATGTAAAAAGGTATGAGATGACAAAATTAATTTTTTTTAATGTAATAACTAACAAAAACCATCATTTGTACTAGCTGTTACACAGTAAAATGTCACTGTCTCCTTGTCAGTCTCCCTACTGTGTCATGAAACCTAATCCATCATGCTCATGCTCTATGAAATGGCCTAAAAACCCTCTTTGCCTAAGTTTATTGGATCATCGCGACTGTTATTAAAATAACCGCGCTGACTGGCAGATGATAGTGTAACTGGTGCGCTGCCAGCGCGGAAGCACACGGGTTTTCCGCGCTGGTCGAATTTCATAAACAGCGCACCCTCCGCTTGTATTATATCGCGCTGACCAGACCTCTTCTCTAATTGAGATGCGATGCCAGCGCGCCAGCCCAGTTCTGCACCCGCGCTGATCCTATTTGGGCGAGTTTGTTCTAACAGCCAGCCTTCCAGATGAATCCAGACTTGGTTGTTAGCTTTGTAAAGGTCGCCATCCTTTCTAAGGCATGTCTGTTCGCCTGGTCACCCACTTTTCTTGGGGGTAAGCTCATCCTTTCACTATTCATGGAGTCTCCTTCTCCTATATAAGCCTCCACCATTGCCATGAGCAGCTAGTTTGGAACATATAGACTTTGACATAGATGAATTCTTAGTGCATTAGTGCTGCTCTTTGTAGGCATTTGGTGTGTTGTGTGAGGATTGCTATAGAGCTTGAGGAAGGTTATGAGTTTGTTGCCTTGTATGTGAGAGAGAGACCTCTTTGACTTGGGAGATCTACCTTCAAAGGTGAATGCTGATGAGACATGCTGGCTAGACCCTCTAGAGAAGGACTCAACGTTAGAACTTTGGTTGTACCTTACTCTATTTTTGATTAATAAAAGATAGATGACTACTGTTATGGTTCCATTCTCATTTGTCTTATGAATGATTAATGTGAATTACATCTTTTTTGACTGATGTATGGTTGTTTTTAGTAGATTTTACGCTTGTGTTTGTCTTCTCTTTTCTTGTGCAGGTGTCCGCCCACGAGGATAGTGGAGGATTGTGATCGGCTGGAGCGAAGGAGTGAGAGTGGCATCTCTTCGTCAAACATAGCGCTGGAATCCAAGTAGGTGTTCTTTACCCACTTGTTAATTGCAACTAGGAACTTGCAGAGTAGCATTGATTGATTCTTTCTAGACCCCTTTTGGGCTAGTAGGGATCGCCTCTATCTGTAGAGGGGATTTACCTCTCCAACAATTTGGTGACTCCGTTGGGGAGCTTGCTTGTCTGTTTGTGGTTCATCCTTGTTTTTGGATTTGATTATTGCTTTCTTGTCAAGGATTGGGGATCAGTTTGCTGTTGTTGGTTTCCTGGTTCATCCTAGGAACTGCTTTAATTGTCTTAAAAGCCTGTTGCCTTGGTTTGGGGATTTTTGGTTCGTTTTTGCTTGTCTTTTAGCCTCAGCGCATTTTTATTTCAGAATAGTTGCGCTGACATCGCACAGTTACTTCTTTGCCTTCCCTGTCATCGCGCTTATACATTTAACAGTCGCGCTGACCTTGTTTTCGGGCCAATGCCCTTTATTTGTGTCCTTCCGCGTTGACAGCGCAAATTTGCTAGAGGCGTTGTCTTGTCATCGCTTTGTTGCTGAGGGGTCACCTGCGCTGATCCTGTAAAAGTCTTTTTTGTCCAAATTTTCCTCCTGAACCTTTTGGTTTGGCTGTCCCCTGCTCTTTCCACTTGGTTTATGACTTGTTTTATTTTGTCTGAGCTGTGACACGCTTGCTTGCGGATCCTTGTTCCACAAGGGTTCGTTTGTTCCTTGTTTTCAGTTTTGCAAAACCTTCCTCTTCGCTTTCGCTGCTTGGTTTGTATCTTGCCACGTCTTTTTCAACTGCTTGAGTATGTGGGAGTCTTGTTTGACTGGTTTTGAGTCTCTCTTTTGAGAAATTCTTAATTTGATTTCCTTTGATCAT
>APFE031200154.1:28495-49804 GCA_000404065.3 Pinus taeda
GGCTGGAGCGAAGGAGCGAGAGTGGCATCTCTTCGTCAAACATAGCGCTGGAATCCAAGTAGGTTTTCTTTACCCACTTGTTAATTGCAACTAGGAACTTGCAGAGTAGCATTGATTTATTGTTGCTAGACCTCTTTTGGGCTAGTAGGGATCGCCTCTATCCGTAGAGGGGATTTACCTCTCCAACACTAGCCTTGCGGCATGAAATTTCACATAAACCCTAGATGAACACAACCCACCATTTGCACTTGCTTTGCCAAAGGAAAAGAGTGAGTAAGATTATGGTAATTAATTTTTGATCATATTAGAAGAGTAAGGAATAGGAATACAAACTTAAATTTGAAGTTTGGGTGAGTTTTGGCAAGTTTCGGGCTACTTTGTCCCAAGCGTAGCGTAGTTGGTAGAAGCGCAACGCAGTTCAAAGAAGCTCAACATCATATTCCAACTAGGTTTTGGAGGCCTTAAACTACTCTAAATTGAGAACTTGATAGCTATTTTGAAATATCTTGAAGCCTAATACAAGATGGACTCATCAAGATTTTAATTTGGACACTCTAGGGAGACAAATTGATTTTGCCAAGGTCGCTCCAAAAACCCATGGTGTCTCTGACAAAAGCACAACACCAACTTGCAGAGAACTTTTGGATGCCTTCCACTAATATAAATAACTATCTAAAGGTACCATTGGAAATATTAGGATGTCTGCTACAAAATATAGTCTTAAGAACTGCCAACACGTGCTCCAAATCCCTGAAAAGTTGTCTTGAATTCAAACTGTTCAGAAGTGTAACAAGTCTCCTATTGCAAGTGTAGTTTGGGAATTTCTCTTAAGTTATAACACCTATGCATAAAATGAACGAGGTTTTTGTTTCTTGGCCTATCATTAAAAAAAAAAAACTCTTTCAAGTTTGTAAACTTCTTCTCCATTTGGTCATAAACATATTTTGAAGCAAAAATGGCCCTATGAGAAATGATGGGACGAGGTAGTGTACTACAACATTGTCTTATTTGAAATAAAAAATTACCTTTACCTTTATTTTGCTTTCAATAACATGTTAACTCCCTTTAGCCATTGAATTACATGATGGACATGTTTTTATTTTGAACTATGGTATCATGATGACACATGGAGTGAAACCCTAGACCATGACCTAAAATGAGGAATTTAACCATTTCGTGACCCAAGACACTTAAATGAAGATATGATACCTCAAAGAAGACAATGACCATGATGAGTGATGAAGAGCATTAGTAAGTTAAGGGAGCTGTAGTGACCTAGGCCCAACAACTAATGACCAAATGTTTATTTGAAGATCCGAAATGACAAAAAATTGACTTGACACCCTAAAAACACCTTGTAAGAGCATATTTGATCACTGGTGACAGGCTAAACTAACTAACACTAACATGTACAATCCTATCACCTCTCTGATATATTTGAGTCACCTCAGGCCTAGGTATCCTATCAACTACAGTTCTTCTAGATGGGCCACTCTTCACATGCTTAGGTGGTGCTAATGGTGTACTTGAGTTTGCAAATTGACTAGTAGAAGACAATAAGACATCTGACTGATTGAATGTTTCCCAAGTAATATTCTTTTGAGCAAGCTGAGGAAATACAATAATATTGATGAGGGCATGGTGAAAAAGGCTTTTTTGATGATCACTCTCTCTATGCTGCACCTTCTCTTCCATTTTAGCTAAACTTTTGTAGAGGTAGTAGGCTAGGTTTAGTGGCTTTACCCCTATGAAATGCATGAGCAGTGTAATATGGTATTTGTACAATCTAGAAAATCTTCCTTCACATGTAAAGTACTTCATAATAGCCCTCATTTGTGGAGAAAATTTCTCAAGGAGCTATCCCAAATGAAAAACCTTCTTAATGTTGTGTGTATAGTGATCTTTGATGAAAGTTTGATAGTTTTGCGGGTCCAAATCCTGACTCTTAAACCATTTTTCTCCAATGTTGGGTATCCCCGTGGCTGCTTCTATGAAGTTAGTTGAAATAATGAAACTAATACCTGCAATAATGACCTTATCTCTCCTAATATGAGTTCCAAACAAACTAATCAATTTGGCATGGTATTTGACCCTTTGAACTAGCTCACAAAACCCTAAACACCCTACATTCTTGAATCACTGCTTGGATAGTGGGGAAGACATCATATCCTTAGTTTTTAGTGTTTCATATCTCAAGATTTGACCTCCTTTATTATAGGATTTCCTTTCCTCCTCCATTTTTACTATGTGCAAGTGAAAACCCTAATTAGGAAAACAGGGGAATCGATGAGGGGACATGATGGATGGCTTAGGGGAGGGGAAAGATGGTAGGAAAATTTAGGGAGATTGGTAGAGGTTTTACGGACCTTTTAGAAGTGGAATGGGAGGAAATTGGTATAGGGTCTAGAAAAACTGTGAAAACGCAACATAGGGAGTAATGGAGGTTTTGAAACATGAAATCAAGGGAAATAGTCTTATGGAGAGGTGAAGAGACTTGAAATTACTTGTAGAAATAATTTGAAGACTTCAATTACTGTTGAAACCTATTGAAAACAAGTTTTAGGGCCCATGGAGAGAAAATACGATGAAACCCTAGAAAATGTGGCAAAACTATGGAAAATGCAGCGAAATTCTTGGAAAACGTAGCAAAACTGTTTGGATTGCCTTTTTGAGTATTTCTATATGTGAGAATGATGAGGAAATGACTTTTTGGTGAATAATAGCTCTCTAGCAATGAATATGAGAGAGATAAAAGGAATGATATGGTCTATATAGCTTTTAGAAATCAATTTCTTAATGGTAGGGTGGCCCACCATATATTTTCACTTTGCTTTGAAAACTATGTAGCTTTGGCATATTCAATGTAGATTTGGAACATTGGAACTTATTACATTATATTTGAAATAAATTACACTTTTAAACAAATTTTTTTTTGGCAAATTCCCTATTACTACTCCTTCATTTGTCGGTTTTATGAATGACATGACCGTTTTGATGACTCTAACCCTAATGACCTAATGGTGACACTGAGATGAATGAAGACCATGGTGATATGATTGAGATGATGATGATGACCTTTCAGTGATGGCACATCAAACTAAGTGATGGTAGTGACCAAAACATGAAAATTTTGAAGGAGCAACAATAGACCTAGACACACTAGCCGGTGACAAAATAATGTTTTGAAAACCTAGTGAAATGATTAAAATTTGACTTAAGACCCCTAACACAATATTGTAAGAGCATATTTGATCACTGGTGACAGGAAAAACTGACTGACACTAACAAAACATTAGACCTTACTGATTTCCCTCAGGTGTTACAGGACCTCCAAGAGCTACCCAAACTCTCCAGGTGTCCAACCCATGAGCTAACTCTCTTTTTCATTGACATAGAGCCTGAGTTTCTCCCTTGAAATGGACTCCAAGTGATAGTAAGCCTCGAGTAGCTCCTATAGGAATGCTTCCCAACGATTGTGGACTTTTCCAGTTAGTTTTGTGCTAGCGACTCTGAATTCTGAGCCATTTTTTCAGGGCTACGACTCAGTCCTCTAGACAAAACTCAATGAAACTTCATGAAATTATAAATGGCATAGAAACGAATCCTCGAAATCAAAAAATTAAACAAGGAATTAATGTGACCCCTCCCAGCTAGGATAGGCGTTCCGTTAAACACATGGTAAAGATACAACCTACAAGTCATGAATGTATATATGAACATAGGGATCTGAAAATTATCTGAGGTTTAGAAAGAAGGACCAATGACTTCACACAATACTTTCCATAATTAAATTTAGGTCATGCATTCATTAACCAAACATTCATTAGTCAAAATTTGATAAGATCCATACTTAGATCTATCATATAACCATGCTCATAACCAACATATAATCAGATAAATAAAAAGTATAGAAAAACCATTAAAGCCACGTAATAAAAAGTATAATTACTCATCAAAACAAGAGGAACTTAGATCTTATTAACCATATGCAAAATCCAACCAATTCAAGGAATTCTACGTACCACCTGACCACAGATTAGCTAAACCATATATTTCTTTCATCCAATCTCCCCCATGCCATATTCCAAGCATGAATGTGGGATCTCATGGGATAAACCAATCCATAAAAAACCAAGGGAATCCATAGGCTAAACCACCTCCACCCTCCCCATACCGTGATCTCACCTAAATCAGTCCTGAGATCACAAAATGAAACTCATATTGGATGCCTTAGAATTCCTTCACCATCCCTTGAGGAATTCTTTTGTCTCCACCCACCTATTGAGGGCTTCCCAGAGAAAACCATCTCCACTCCCAACCTTTGGGATTTTCCTGAGGCCACCTCACCTGGATCGAAAACCTTCTGACAATCCAAATCTCAACCAGAATCCCATCATGGCATGGCTATTCGACAATGGAAAGACAAGGCTAAAACCATAGTCAAAATATGACAAAACCCATTCCAATGACAACAAAGAAACCAAATGCACACATTCATATACCATGCATGCCAAAAATATCTAGGAAATCATAGACACAACCTGCTACCTACAAGTACTCCTGCTAAAGCTGATTGATCCAACCTTTCCTTGCTTGATCCTTGCTTTCCTTGTCCTTCCTTTGATTTTCTTGTCCTTCCTCATCTTGCTACAGATTGATGAATTTTTTGAACAGTTGAAGGGATTTGTAGTGTTTTCAAAGACTGATCTGAGATAAGGATATCACCATGTGCGCATAAAAAAAGAAGACATCTACAATACTACATTTTGTACAAGGTATGGGAACTATGAGCTCATTGTGGTTCCTTTTGGTCTTACCAATGCTCCAACCACCTGTATGCATTTGATGAATAGTGTGTTACACCCTTACCTGAATAATTTTTTGACTACATATTGGTATATTCAAAGAATGAGGAGGAGCATGCATAGCACTTGGCAGTGGTATTGATATTGGTGAGAGATCATTAGTTGTATACCAAGCTCAACAAGTATAGTTTTTTTCATACTCATATTCATTACTTGGGACATGTTGTTTCCAAGGAAGGGATAACAATGGATGTAGAAAATATTAAGGATATCATGGAGTGGCCAACTCTGAGGAATGTGGATGAGGTCGTATAATTCATGGGACTAGCATGTTATTACAGGGGGTTCATTAAGAAATTCTCTAATATTGGCTATATTATCACATATTTGCAGAGGAAAGGGAAGAAGTTTGAATGGATTGAAGAGTGTGCAACTTGTTTTGAGTAGTTGAATTAGTTTCTTACAAATGCTCCAGTTCTGAAGATTGCAAATCCTGATAAGGAGTTTGTGGTTTTTACATATGCTTGCAGGGAAGGACTTGGTGGACTCCTGGTGTAGGAAGGACAAGTGGTTTGCTATGAATAAAGGAAGTTGAATGAGCACGAGAATAATTATGTGACTCATGATCTTGAGTTGGAAACCATCATTCATGCATTAAATATGTGGAGACATTATCTCCTTGGAAGGATTTTCATCTTGATGAGTGGTCACAGTGGATCGACTTATTTGTTTGACCAACCCAATCTGAATGTCAGGAACGCTGGATGGTTGGCTACTCTCATTGAGTTTGATTTTGACATCAAGTACATTAAAGGCAAGGAGAATCAGGTTACAGATGCTCTTAGTAGGAGAGTGCAGGTGAATCATATTTTAGTTGTGATCTCTTATGAAATAGATTTATAGGAGCGGGTCTTACAGGTGGGGAAACATGATGAGAGGTATCAACAGTTGAATCAGAGATTGCAGTAACAAGGTGAAGGTGATAGGGATGAGGAGTATCACCTCGTAGCAGATGGCTTGGTCAGATTCAAGAGAAGGATTTATGTGTCAGAGAATAGTGAGTTAAAGAAGCTTATCTTGAGTGAGTTTCATTTCAAACCATATTTAAGCCACCGAGGATATCAAAAGATTTTGACAGCTTTTAAGAACTTCTATTGTTGGCCAAATTTGAAGAAAGAGGAGGATGAGTTTGTACCAAGGTGCTTGGACTATCAGCATATGAAATTTGAATGCAAGCATCCAACTGGTATATTGCAGCCTATTCTGATTAAAAAATGGAAATGGGAGGTCACTTCCATGGACTTCACTACAGGTTTTCCTAGGACACAGAGACAACATGATTCCATCATGGTTGTGGCTGAAAATATGAGAAAGGTAGTTCACTTAATTGCAATGAAGTCCACCAATTCAGCTAGTGAAGTAGCTCAAATTTTCAATAGTGAGATAGTGAGGTTACATGGAATTCCCAAGAATATTTTACCGAGAAGAGATGCTAAGTTCACTTCCAAGTTGTGGAAGGATTTGTTTACATGATTTGGGATAGAGTTAGCCTTCAATAAAACTTACCATCGACAAACATATGGACAAATAGAGAGGGTTAACATGATTCTTAAGGACATGTTGAGGATGTATGTCATGCATCGACAAAGGAAGTGGGAGGAGTATCTTCCACTAGTGGATTTTTCCTATAACAATGGGTGTCATGAATCCTTAAAGATAATTCCATTTGAGGTTTTCTATGGGTGGAGTTGTAATACTCCTATTAGTTAGAGTGGTCCAGTGAACAAGGTGTTAATTGGACCAGATATGTTGGTTGAGATGGAGTAGGAGATGTAGGTTATTAAAAGGAATCTAAAGGAAACATAGGATAAGAAAAAGAGTTATGTAGATCAACATAGAAAATTCAAGGAGTTTTAGGTTGGGGAGCATATGTACTTACACAACAATCCCAAGAGGAGCTCCTTGAGGATTGGGTCATGTGCCAAGTTGGCACCTCGGTATTGTGTGACTTTTGAGATCACTGAGAGGATTGGACCATTGGCATACAAAATTGCATTGCTTCCAACAATGAAAGTCCATGATGTTTTCCATCTTTCATTTCTTAGGAGATATGTGCAAGATGTTGATCATGTGATTGATTGGTCTATAGTGTAGGTGGAACTAGAGGGATAATTCCAACCAAAGCCACAAAGCATATTGCAGTAGAAATAACTCATGCCCCGGAATAGAGCAATAGATAAGGTTAAAGTGTAGTGGAAGAACTTTGGGTTTGATGAAGCTACATGGGAGATGGCTGATCAGATGCGGGCTTTATATCCTTATTTATTTGTTGGTTGACACAAATGAGTTTTTGGTGTGTGTATATATATATATATATATATATAATATATAATATATATTATATACTATATATAGTATATATATATATATCTATATATATATATATTTTATATAATATATATATATATAATTATTATATATATATATATATATTTATATATATATAAGTGGTATGTTTGTCATGTTGTCATGTTTTCAGTAGTTGTCATAGTAAATACTCCATCGAGTTGTGTTATAAATCTCCATAGCCAGTATGTGTTTCTAGTCATAAGTGTTATACAACACCGAGGATGGTGTTCCCCCAAGAGGGAGGGGTTAGTAACAACCTCGGGTTGATTTTCTATGTAAATAAATAAGACTAAGGTCATAAGACACATATTCCAAGTTGAATGGAGGGTGTTAGAGTCAGTATTTGCATATTGCCATCAGTGAGCAAAAATCCCCTTTTCATATCATTTTAAGGGTCCGACTCAGAATTGTTTTTGTCATTCCACTAGGTCATGCAAAAAATTAGTCATTGATGGTAGTCCTAGTCCAAAGACATCACTATTCCCTAAATGCGATTACTTTCTGGCATAGTTTCATATCTTGTTGATTGTACATCATCCATAAAGTTATTTTTATCATGCCATTTATATCAATAAAATCCACCTGAAATTCAGTCATTTGAGGTTCCATTAGGTCACCTAGGGTTTATTTTTCTAAGGTCCAATAAGTCACCATCTCACTACATAAGGCCAGCAAAATATGAGAGTCAAGCAAATAATGTCCTTTTCAGTTAAATAAAGCTTTCCAAAGACTATAACCATAGTTACAGAAAGCCCTAAATTTGATTTCAAGAAGGATTTTATCTCATGTTTGTAAATTAGAACTGCAAACACATGTAATAATTTTTATTTTTGTTTATGTAATTTTATGTCTATTATATGTAATAAGTTACTTTTAGCTGCATACTCAAGTCCACTGCCAAAATCATCCCAAGCAGAAAGTCAAAATCAGGATTGTCAAAGCATCATCCACCTATCAAGAGAAGAAAAGGTCAGAAAGTCAGAAAGGCATTAATATGAGATTTTGGAAATGACAAAGAACATTAGAAAGTGGGTATGCAAACACATAAATCAAAGTCAATTCAAGTATAAAGCCTCTCAGGACACTCATGAAAGCCCCATTTACACTCTAGCACTCTCACAACTCCTTATCAAAGAAAATTGGTGATTTTAAGGCAAAATTGGGCAAAACAGAGCAAGAGGATGCGATCACTAGGGTCGCTATGTGTTTATCCTGGTCGTTGCACTCATGTAGAGGTCGATGTGCACTTTCCAGAGTTTACAATGTAATTTATAACAGTGTTGCGCTCCTGTAGAGGTCGTTATGCATTTTCCAGAGTTTACAATGTAATTTATAACAGTGTTGTGCTCCTGTAGAGGTCACTACGCGTTTGACCAGGTCATTGCACCTTCCTGGGTCGATGCGCGTTCACCTCGAAGGAGCCAAATGTTCTAAAAACCCTCCATCGCCACCAAGTTTCCAAGCTAATCATCATTCACTCTAGAAAATCAGGTTGGTGGAAGAATTACTCACTCCTTCCCTCCTTTGTTTGCCTACATAGGGTTTAAATTGTTTGGTGTTTTTCCTAAGATAAAACCCTAGCCATAGATTCCCACCTTCTCAAAATCACATTTCCTAGTTTTCATCACTATTCCTCCCTCACTTAACAACTACTCCCTATCATCTCCCTCATTCCACATATCCCCATCTCCTCCTCCTCATCTCTCCTCACATCATTCCACATTTCCGATACCCACAGTCCAATTAATCATTCCCCTAGGGTTTTAAAAGAAAAACATCATGGTGGAAGAAGAACACACAAGTCAGAGTGATGGAGAAAAAAAATAGAGGAAATATAAAAAAAGGAAAATAATTACATTTGAACCAACCAACACTAAAGAGCTCATGCCATCTCCCATCACTATCACAAGCTTTAAACATATGGGCTATTTTGAGTTTTGTGAGAAGGTGGAAAGGACACAACATCATTCTAAATTGACCTGATAGTTCATTATCAACCTCCATGACAATCAGGAAACCTTTGCTTGTGTCACCTTTAACATATCTTCTGCTATCACATCAGCTACTACTGGGATCCCAGATGTTGAGGAAAAGTGGTTTAAACAAGCAGATTTGGATTATTGCTACTATGAGCCATATCTTAAACCAAGTCATAAGAATGAAAGGAGGATTTTTCCTTTCCCTTACCTCCTAGACAGATATGTTCCTATGATGAAAATCATCATGAAGTACTTCACATGTGAGGGTAGGTTTTCTAGGCTATATTCCTATCATATTCGGTTACTCATGCATTTTACAAGAGTCATAATGCTCAATCTTCCCTACTATATTTACCAAGATATCACCAAGATATCATACATTTCCCGAAGGAAAGATCATGATCATCAAATGCAGAGCATATTTCACCATTATCTCATCAAAGTGATATTCCTATACCACCTTGATCAGCTTAACATTGCATGGGACACTTTCATATCCAATGAGGTTTTCACAATCCCACCTATTCAACATGGCCAAGAGGAGCCTTCATCCTCTCATCCACCCACCTCCATTCCTCCACCTTAGTCTATACATCATTCATATTCATCTCATGAGTTAGCCACACCATCACCTCCATCATCACCATTTCATTAGCCTATTCATTCACCCGACAGAGATAAAGGAACTGAGCAGGAGCATATTGAGAATGGTGAGAGTAGCAAGCCCAAAAGGGTTGGTGTAGGTACCTTGGCACATATCTATCAGAGAGGGCATAGGCATGTTTGTCCCACTGATTATGGGAGGGTTCTTTCCTTCTTCATCGACAAAACAGGTACATAAGGGTAAGGAAAAAGTTGTAGAGGCAAAGGTCTAGCAGTAGGAGGAAGACCTCCATGAGATAGAGCATGATTTTCAGTTAGTTGAATTAGATGAACATGATGACAGTAAAAAAAAATCTATTATCAGTGAGGAGAAGAATGCACTCATGGGGAAGTTCAAAGTCAACTTACAAAGGAACAAATGGATCATTTCCTACTATGAGTAGGAAAATAGGTAGTTTCAGGTCAAAAATGAGCTCATGGAGATTCAGCTTAGAAAGGAAAAGAGATAGGCTGAAAAGGCAAAGGCATTACTTGATGAGGCATATGGGAAATATGGTGAGCCACTTCATGAAAATGTGCCAAGAATAAGGCCAAGGATTAGAGGCCTAAAAAGAGCCTTGGAGAAGGAAAGGAAAAGGGAGGAGGAAATGGAAAATCAGCTCACCTTGAATGAGCAATTTGCCAAGACGGTAAATGAAAACCAAGAATATTGGATTGAGAAGGTAAATTATCATCTGGAGAACCTCCTAGGCAAGTCTAATAAGGACAATTATATCCAAAGAAGGATGGAAAAGCACTATGTTGTGAGAGACAAAATTGCAAGAGCCAAGCTCAAAAGAGCTCATGCAAAAATTGAGGCTTTGACCAAGCAAGAGGAGAAAAATAGGTTGGATATCCTTGACGAGGCATCACTCCATGCCTCAAACATATAGCCAGTTTTCAGCCCACCAATTTTGGCCATTTTTGAACAATTTTGGCAAGATATGTTTTGCTATGTTTTTTGAAGAAATTTTTGCACAGCCAGTATGGTCAAACGCGCAACACCTAGGACGCTGCACTTTTCTTTGGGGAATCCAATGAGAAAATGGTAAGAATTTTTGGATTCATAATGATGAGGACATGCACCCTGTACTTTTTCTAAGAACTTGGAGAAAAAATGGTTAGCCAAAAGGGTCATAAACTACCAAAAAATCACCTTTCTGCCTCTTTTCTAGCCTGGTCGCTACGTGTTTGAGAAGTCTTGGGTGATTGCAATTTTGGAGGGGTAAATGAAGCCCATTTTCAAAGCCAAGGGAAATTTTGGAAACTAGACAAGATGAGCTTTCCAATGAGCTATTCTGGGATAGATTTGGACATCAGGAAGGTAGTCAAAAGTCAACTTGAAGATGACATTGCATGTTTGACCAGAGTCACTACGCGTTTAACAGTGTCGTTGCACGTTTGACAATTTTCCACAATTTTCACTGTTTCATCCCAGGTTTACTTTTATCTATGGGAAATTCAAGTTTTACCTATGTCATTGATCTAGATGTAATTATCATGTTTTTACTTTTAGCTAGGGTAGATACATCAGTTAGATGTCCTATGTGGCATGTAATGAATCAGTTTGCTAGAGTGAGGGATGAGTCACTTTGACCACCCTACACTCCAGCTATCAGTTCAGCCTTTCATGCAACTACTACTCCACTCATGGATTTGACCCTTGAGCCTAGGATGAGTTTGTTGTTAGCCTATATTATGTATTTACTCAGTCATTTTACACGTTGGATTCAGTAGGGATGTTATACTAGTGATCAGAGACTATTGTATCAGTTTTTGGCAATTTTCAATAAATGAGTTGCAACTATTTTTTTGGTATACATGTGGTATTAATTTTTAGCATTGTTTATTCTTTGTGATCATTTGTATGAATGTTTTATCAGTTCATAAGCCATTCCATTTCTGTTATATGGTAATTTACAAGTTGATAGGCAGAATACATGTTTGGTCATACTCTATTTTAGGTAATTTATCATACTTTGTCCATTTTTCCACAGTTTAGGAAGAATACATCTCTTATGCTCTTCCTAACTCCTACTTAGTCTTAAATCATCTCATCAATTCACCTTTTAAGTGTTAAGCTTCATACCTACCTTGCCCTTTGAATTTCTGCAATCGTATCTCATTTGCCGTGACCTAGTCCCCCTGACCTAAATCACTCATCCTTGTGACTACCCAACCAAAATCAAATCAAAAAACCCCCTGCACTTTACATCTAGCCTAAAACCCTAATCTATCCAGTCCTCCTAGCTGTGATCCTTTGGAGAGATCCCTCTCTGGCTTGGTATGACTAGCTACCAATCTAAAAGATTGATCTGTGGTTACCTCAGTTGGACTCTTCCTCAACCTTGGAGATCCAGAGGAGTGATAACATACTGGCGTCGTTGTCAGGGACGTAAGGTCTATCTTCCTCAGGAAAGAATGACAATGATTTGGATATAATTGTTGATGGTGAACAACAATTGGACATATAGGAAGGCTGTACCATTCACTCGGCGACTCCAATGACTGAAAGATCCAGAAAATCAACACTTCATGGCAACTCTACTTTTCAAGAACCAGTAGTTTGAAAACCTTCTTGGTGACTTCATTTTTGTCAAGATGAGTTCTACTGTAAGAATAAATCCCAGGTATGATCCTATGGATCGATCTCAAATCCATGGATTTCCAAATCCTATGCCTCATGTTGACTGGTTTACAAATCTTCTGATATTTAAAGATGAACAAGAAGATGATGCTACTTTACATTTAGTAATGTTTCATGTACATGTATGTATACTAAGAGTTGAGTTTCCGAAAGACTGTCTCAGGAAGTTGTTTATGGCTACCCTTGAAGATAAAGCTAGAGTATGGTATGAAGGGTTACGAGAAGGTAGCTTATGTTCTTTAAAAAATTTCCATAATGTGTTATCCAACCATTTTGTGAAGTCTTATCTTTCTTTACAAATTTGTTGTGATTATAGTGAAGGTTTCATTTCTTATCTTGAAGGTATTAATGATATAAAATGTATGGATGATGAAGAAATCATTGAAGCCTTCTCTGATTTTTCCCTTCAATAACAGTCTAAAGAAGCCAATCACTTTGATACACAAGATCATAGTCAGCATACAATAGCTTCCTCTTTGCTTGAAGATGAAGGAATTTTGCATCTTGATAGTCAAAAGGAATCACATGAAATGAATCAGGAGTTTGATGAAAATTTATATATTCCATTGCCTGGAATTAATGAAGATATTCAATATCCTTGTCAAAATTTAGGAGGGAAAGAAGACAATTACTATTTTAGCAAAAGAAAACAAAAAGTACTATGTACTCTATCTGAAGATGAGATAGATCAACTCCTAAAAAGTCATGTTACAACCCAAGCTAATGCAGGTTTGCAGCGTTCACATAGTCAAGAAGTTGTTAGTGAAGCCTCTTCCACTTTTGAAAATGAGGATAGTCTTGAAATTAGATTTATAGATCAACGAACATATATTGTTTTCTTTCATGAATATGTGACACAGGGTTACCCCTGTGCACACCCACAGTATGCATAACATGGCATAAATACATTATCCTAGGCAATTACTATCAATGGTTAAGGCCCTTATGATCACAGTTCCTTTGAATCAAAACTCAATCACCTCACTTTAAACCCTTTATCGGGAGTTTTCCTCAATACAACCCTTTTCCTTTCTATTGGGACTCATTTACTCTTCATAACCTACATATAACATTATAAACCCTTTGAACATACATATGCAACCTTCCCTTTTCCAACCCTTGGCTAACATATGTATTTAATCCACAAACCCCTCATTCGACACTTAATTCTTTATAAAACCCTTTAAATAAGGAAAACACTCCCAAACATTACCTTTTCCGCCCTTCCGTACGACTTCTGCATGGATTTCGATGTTAAATCTCATCACAGTTGGCCATCGCATCTTTCATTGGTCATGCATATACCTATATCCACTGCTTTCCGATATGTGATTTCCCTTTAGAATAGGGAAATACACTATTTGTGATTAATACATATCCTTTCCGTTTAAAAAGGAAAACGCCGCCTGAACGCGTATGCGGACTTCAAATTCATAAAACCCGCAACTATATTTGTCGTCGGGTCCGCTTCCTGTAGTCACTCCCTAGTGCTGCACTACATTAAGGTCTGATCTCCGATTAGACGATATCTCCGATTGCCGATAATCCCGAACGCTGAACGTCGATATATCGCTATCGGTGATGTCACAACTCTGTTAAACACTGTCGTTGATCATTGCATCTCCGACTTCCGATTGCGATTTAAATCATGACTATTGATTTGGCCAAGATCCAATAGTCCATGATTAACCGTTGCTCACTCATCGCAAATCTCCAAGGCTCGGTTGCGACTTAATCTCAACCGTTGATTTTCCCGATCCGACGATTGCTGAGCGTTACAACTCCATTACTCCATCCGCCTGTTTACTACAATTTTACACCATTTTTCCAGGTTTATATAACTTCCGGCTTTATTCAAAAGACTCTGCCTTATGCCTTTGCTATTTGGCTGCACTCCCTTTTGGCTTAACCTCTCATGCCCCTTTGACCTATGTCATCCCAAAGCGTTTGCAGATCCTTCAATGAACTCAAGAATATATTACGAATGTCGGATTCATTTTTCTTCCTGTACATCCACCACGACTCCACCTACAACTCTCTGCTACATAGGTTATGTTAATTCACCAATCATTCACTATTCGATACTCAATGACACACTTATACAACTTGAAATTAAATATCTTTGCATATATATAAATCAACACATAATTACAAAATGGGATTTTGTCTCTTGGCCTGATTTTCTAATATCAGTGGCCTTTGCTTACATTCTTCCTGTAGGCTTACAAAACACTTCAATCAGTTACCTGTCTACCTATCCAACCCATGTACATGCCTTTTAGGATTACATTTATACAAAGGAATTCTAAAACCAATTTCTGGTTTTAGACCCATAGATTTCTCAACCACATTCCTAAAATCCCTTTCTCATCCCTAAGGATTCTCTCAAATCTGCAAAATCATGAACTGGCTCCTAATATAGGATTTACAATCAATTCTCAATCCTCTCATCACTCAACTATCCTAAATATCTCATGTTCTCATATATTCAAGAACATTTACAATAAAGCCTCACAACATTCAGCTAATGTCTATTCTCATTAAAATCACTAAAAATAATAAATGATTACATAAATCCAATACTTAGGAAACCAATCTTCCTTGAAACACAAGACCCCTAGGTTTACTAGAATACAATGATAATGTTGAGCTGGATTCTCCTGCATCAAGATGATATGGCTATCATGTTTGATAATCTTGAAGAATGTTTTCTGTTTAAGAATGACTTAGATTATGAAATTGAGGAGTATGAGCCTGAGAGAGACAGTATGCCAAAAACCGAGTCAAAATTTCTCATGCTCAAGGAATTTACATCCAACACCTAGATAGCAGAAGATTATACTTCTCTATGCCTTCCTATCAATCAACAACCAACTGTTCTTTCAGATCAGAATGAAGGGAGTACTTGTATTTTTGCTGCTGGATCTCAAGACAAGGTAATGCTTCAGGATTTTCAAGATCCATTTGGTAGTCTTTTGCAAGCATTGGAGAATGTGAATGTTGTCTTGTTTGCTAGAATAAGCCTTGGTTTTAGTTTTTATGGTGATTTTCCTACATGTACATCATTTTTCCTGCCCGAGGAAAGTGAGAGAAGAATTTCAGTAAGTGTTACAAAAACAATTGTCACCATGACTTTCTACAGTTTGTGTGAGTCCATCAACACTCATACATAACTCCTTTGCAAGTCTTGAGCCTCATCTCTTCATGTCAAGCCTTGAAAATGGGAGAAAGACCTTAAAAATATCTCAAATCCTGGTTTCGCACTTTCTCCTAGCATTGCCTACGGTGCCGCACCAAATGGTCATGTTTCTTGCGAACTTGACTGCTCTCTCTATTGAGTAATGGGTGCGAACCCCTGTAAAAGTTAAAAAGGCGTGAGTTCATTCTTAAAAACTCATCTTGGATCACTTCTAGACACTTCTAGAAGGAATATTGCGCTGGCAAGTCCACTCCACCTTGGTTCATCCATTCCATAACTAAGGGAGCTAACTCCATGATATGAGGTGCTTATCCCATTGAAGGAGGAACTTATCCCTTCAATGGTGGACCTGCAACTCCCTCCATTTGCACTATAAATTCATGCATTGGGCTGGTTGTAGGAGAGGTTGAAAGTTGAAGATTCTTGAGGGTAAATGCTGCTGAAAGCTAGACTTCCTTTTTGAGCTTGTGAGAGGAGAGATCACATACCTTTCATGTCATTTGGGAAGTGAGTGAGGCTTGTCAAAGTAGAGGAGAATCCTGCTGGACCCTGGAAAGAACTTGTGCAACATCAAGGCAGAGGTTGTAAGGTTCTTTTATTCATAAAGTTAATACAATCAAGTTTGTTTTTCTCAATGAACTATCTCTAATGGTTTATTTTATGAGCTCCTTGATCTTCATAATGAACATGTTTTATTATACGCAGGTATGCTTTGATGTGTGTTTGTTTGTGTATGCAGGTTATTAAAAGGGAATTGCTTGAAGCTGTTGGGACTAAACTGCTACAAACAAGCGTTGGACCGAGGTAGGGTCTGATACACCTCTTAGTATTCATTTATGAATTGAAACTTGTTTAGAGAAAAGTAGATTTTCTTGTGCTCTTTGTTGCTAGATATCATTCGATAGTAAGGAGATCGGTCTTGTCCGCAAGAATGATTTATCTGGCCAACAAATTGGCGACTCCACTGGGGAATGGGATTTGATTGTTTAATTTTCCTTTATCTTTGATTTGAGAAACTTGATTTTCGTTTTTGGTTTTTGCTTGATGTGTGTGGGATTGGGTAGTTTTTAGGTTCTGGATTGATTTTTTTGTTTTTTAGAAATTTTTACAAGGACCACACGTTTTGTTTGAGTCACAGTGCGGACCTGTGCGCACTGTTACTTTACTGCACAGAGCGGTACCACACCTGATTTCATTGGGTGCCTGCGGACCCTGTCAAAATTTTTGAAATCCTAAAATCTTTTTGTCCAGTTTAGTTTAGATTATTTTATAGCTTTTTGTCTCTACCCAGATCTGCATATATCCTGTCAAAAAGCCTTGTTAATGAGCTTCTTTCATTCAGCAAATTCTTCCTCTCATCAATCTTCATTAAGTTAATTGGGTGTTTTGAGTCTCTTTTTTGAGAAATTCTTAATTTGATTTCCTTTTGTCATTACTTGGAGGTTTGTCTCAGTTTTTCATAATTTTACATCTTTTTGCTTTTGTTTTTGCTAAATTTTGTATGAGTGTTAATCGCCTTTGAGTGTTTTTATTTTTTGATCTTTGGAACTCTCACTCAATTTTCTTGACTTGCACTTGATTGGTTCTTATATTACATTAGAATCATCTTGTGTTTGAGAATTTTCCTGCATAGATCACATTTGCATAGTTAAAATTCTCATTTTCAGAATATGAATGAAAAATGTGCATAGATTACATTTGCATACTTTTCAAGTGAATTGTGCATAGATTACAATTGCATAGTTTACATTATGAAAAATAAATCGTAGATTTAGATCAGTTTTCTTTGGTTTGAATTTACATATTTTTATGCTTGTTTTAAACACACAAAAATAAAAATAAAAATCTGTTTTGGATTTGATTTGCATTAGTTTTTCTTGATGAAATTAGTGCATTAGAGAATTTGTTATATTTTCTCTTAGTGATTGATTTTTTGCATTGTTGGTAGTGAATGGAAACTCTCTCCTTACTTTAGTTAGGATTCATCGAATTGAAAAGATTACATTACCATATTTGATTGCATTCAGTTTTGGGTTGGGTCATAACACCATTGGTTTCATATCCATTTACCCTTTTGAGTAATAACAGCCTAAATAACACAACGCTTAATTAAAATTCATCTAGTAATTTTTTCACTTCTAGGGCTCTTATCACCAACATAGCTTAGGCTAGTATCTTGGAGTAGGGAGTAATTAACTCTCCAAGATAGTTAAAACAAACAAGTAGTCGATCTTGCGGTAGGAAGAAAATCCAATTGTTACATCTATGCTCTGGGAAAGCTCCTCTTAAGGGAGAAGCACGAGATCATATCTGAACCAGTGAGGTAATCAATCCTTCCTCATTGGGAACGATAAAAAATATTCACGTATTAAAAATGGTAAACCTCAGATTAACCATTGTCGAGGAGCCTGGGGTCACTTGTTGGTAAACCTTGGATTATGTCAAGGAGCCTTCAAGGGGATTAAGCTTGTTACTCTGCCCTTGCATGCGTATTGGATCGTAGACTATTCCCCCAAGTATATCTATTTCTGTTGGTAACCTTAGTGGCCATAATCTATAGGGTTCTTTCCTAAGGTGACGGTGGAGGGAAGATCCCACTATACCTGGAGCAAACATCGACTAGACTCACTTGGACTCTCTGGGGGGTTATCTTCACTTGAGATGGTTTTGTGGAGAAACTTGTGCCGGTCTGTTTCATTAAGCAGGTTGTTGGGGTAACTGTTCCAACCGCCATTTCTGTATTGAACTCTTTGACGTTGGATTTCATCACCAACTAGTGTTTTTGGTACGGAAAGTTACTGTTTGTGTGTGGTTTGACTCCTAGATTTAATAGCATGCGTTAATTTGTTTGTTTTTACTTTTAAAGACCATAGGTGTGAATTGTGAATTTTAATTGTTACGTGTGAATTGTGAATTGTTAATTTTAGTTTTAAATTGTTAATAAAATTCATTGAAGTTGAATATAATGGCAATTGTTCCGGAATTTACCAACCAAGGAACCCCTCTTAACGAGAATCCTAGTACTTTTCCTTGCTTTGAAAATGTTGGTCCTCCTTATATGGCTACTTTGTCATTACCTAGATTTACAATAGGTTTACCGATATGGTTATTTTCAACTTCGTTGGCCCCAAATACTCCAATTATTCCACCTCAACTGAATGCTTCACTTCAACAGAGTTCACCATCTCAACATCACCAACCTTTTGTTGACCCTTTACCTTCTTCGCCTAATATTTCTTCCTCCTTTTCTTCCTCTTCGCTTGGTAAAAGCCTTGACGCTAGTAACCAAGTGGCTAAGAAGAAGAAGAAAGGGAAGAAGAAGAAGAAGCAAGATAAGAAAGAAGTCAACCAACCAACCAAGGCTGTAAGTGTTAGTTGTGTTGAGGAAACCTCCAACATGCATCGTAAACCCAAATACCCTTGCAGGCTTTGTAAGGGTGACCACTTCCTTATCAATTGTCTTGGTATTCCAAAGGTTTTGGAAGTATGGTAAGAAAAATCTCATTAACTTTCCATTGATCCATCAACCAGTGATAGTCAGGTTCCTAGGAAAAAGGGTAAAGTTAGGTTTCCTTGTAAGTTATGCAAAGGGAGTCATCAAACTCACATTTTCCCTCACATGGATGAAGCCTCAAAACTTTTGGAAAACCTTAGTGTTCCACAACAAGAATTTCCAACTGGTTACCGTAAACTTTCTCCCAACCTACCGTTAACTGACGGAGTGATTGATCTAATTTCAAGTACAGTTGATCCCACTCTTCCATTGGAGAGTGAAACTCATATCACTCAGGCTAATGATCCATTAGTTGATCAAGTGGTCAATTCAATTTCACATTCGGTCGATCCCACTCTCCCTTTAGAGAGTGAACTTCATACCGCTCAGGTTCTTCTTGTTACTTCAGATTCTTCTACGTCGGGCGGCATTTCACCTGTTTCTACATGAACCCCCTCCGAGTACTGAGGTCTTTTCCTTTGATTGCAATAGACTGACAGAACCTCGTCTTCCTTCATCCATCCCTTTCCAAATCATTGTCAAAGCTAGTGGTAGGGACATACACCACACACAGGTAGATGAAGGTGCTTATGTTAGTATTTTATCCTCAACTGGTTGGAAAGCTTTCGGTTCCCCTCAACTTGTGCCTATTACATAGAATCTGAAAGCTTTTAATAGAACCATTAGTGAACCTTTAGGGATCCTTCCTAAGTTTTCTATTACCTTGGAAGGTAAAACTGTCTATATTGATCTTATGGTAGTTCGAGGTCCCTTGGATTTCAATTTACTCCTTGGGCGCGACTATGTTTATGCAATGAAAGCAGTCGTATCGACACTCTTTCGCGTGATGTCTTTCCCTCACAATGGAAATATTATGACTGTAGACCAGCTTTCGTTCCCTACCAATAATATGACACCCCTAAATGTTCCCGTTTCTAAAGTGGTATCTACCCCGCCACAGGTTAATTATGTGGCAACTAGTCCCATGTTTTCAATTACCGATGTAAGTGAGCCTCTCACTGTTTGCTCATCGTCCTTTGATTTAGATCCGATAATTGACATGGAAAACTCTATGGGATTTCTTGAACATAATGTTCTTATCCCTCTTGAGTCCCTTGACATGTGTTCCTTCCAGAGAACTATTCTTCCCTCTGATGAAGACCTCTTGGAAGCCATGATCAAGGTGTGTCCATTGACATGTCTTTCTTCCAGTTGGAAACCATAATCAGTGAGACGCGAGGATAGTTTGTTCCTGTCTCAACCTCGTTAGAAAATGAAATAAGGAGTCTTGAGCATAGTTCCTTGTCTTGTGTCAAGCTCGTTAAAAAATGAAACAAGGATAGGTTATATAGGTAGATTGTAGAGAGTATTCATGAGCATAGTTCCTTGTCTTGTGTCAAGATCGTTAAAAAATGAGACAAGGAGTCTTGAGCATAGTTCCTTGTCTTGTGTCAAGCTCGTTAAAAAATGAAACAATGATAGGTTATATAGGTAGATTGTAGAGAGTAGGTCGCGAGGATAGTTTGTTCCCGTTTCAACCTCTTTAAAAAATGAAACTGGATGTCATGAGCATAGTTCCTTGTCTTGTGTCAAGCTCGTTAAAAAATGAAACAAGGAGTCTCGAGGAAAGTTCCTGTTACTGAGTCGACCTCGTTAAAAAATGAATCAAGCATGAGGACAGTTCTTTTCCTGTGTCAACCTCATTAAAAAAAATGAATCAGTAGGTTATATAGGTAGTTAGGTTATATAGGTAGATTGTAGAAACTAGGTCGCGAGGATAGTTTGTTCCTGTCTCAACCTCTTTAAAAAATGAAACTGGATGTCATGAGCGTAGTTCCTTGTCTTGTGTCAAGCTCGTTAAAAAATGAAACAAGGATTCTGGAGCATAGTTCCTTGTCCTATCTCAAGCTTTAGAGCATAGTTCCTTGTCTTGAGTCAAGCTCGTTAAAAAATGAATCAAGGATTTTGGAGCATAGTTCCTTGACTTGAGTCAAGCTCGTTAACAAATGAATCAAGGATTTTAGAGCATAGTTTCTTGTCTTGTGGCAATGATCCAGATTTAAACAGGAACGCAATAGATTACAGAGATAACCATAAATACAGAGATGCGATAACCATAAATAAAGAGATGCAGC
>APFE031200154.1:50516-79165 GCA_000404065.3 Pinus taeda
CGAAGGATGAGCTTATAACCAAGAAAATGTTATCCTCCTCAAGCTTGTCAAAAATAAAGAGGTACTTGCCAGAAATGGTGGGGGAAAAGAGAGAAAAATGAACCTGTTTGTTGTATTTTGTGTTTGAAAAAACTTTCCATCACTCTTGAACATGACACTTTTATTCACCTGGGTTGGGAAATCCTTTACCTAACAGTTAATCAAGCCACATTGAAAGTCTTCAGCCGATTTCCGGGTATTAGCTTTGGGTCAATTGTCACCAATCCATCTGCAGTGTCGTTATGTGTTCAAGAGGTCTGTGCAAATAAACCATTCACCTGCAAAATATCTGTCATCCATCATTGACCATCCCTGAGTTAGTTCTTACCAAATATATTTCTTCAGACTTGATCTATGATTTCGTGTTATGGGCTTGCCTATGACAGATCGCTTTCTATCGACTTCGACTCATTATCTAGAAAGATGATCTAGAAACCATCAGTACCTTGGAATCTGCATGCCTCAATGGCAGGTTTCTCTTCTTTGACGACAGGTTGCATCATTGACCTTCGATCAAAGGATTTTGTGACGTGTTCAACATCGACCCATTCATTCACATTTCATGGATTGTACTGAGTACTTTCAGGGCCATTGACATTACTGGTGGTTCCTCTCACACTTGTTAACAATTTACATCATTGACTGGTAATTAAGTGGTTTCTACCAAGTTCGACTTCGACACATTCATTCACATGGATAGAATCGTATGAGTTCAGGAAGTAGAAATGAAGACCTTGGATCTAGTTTCTACCATCTAGGCTACGAGGAATTTTGTTATCATTATATAGTGGACTATTCATAAACAGATGGCTGCGCCCATACTGTGTCCATGTGTTCCTACTTATGATGTAATACAAAATCATTCCTGTATCAGAGCAGTTTTAGATAGTCCTTAGTCAGTTTTGATCTGAGTATGGGAATGCCTACCTCAGCGATGATATTTTCACATATATATATTTTACGTTGAATGTTTTTACAGGTTCAACCGGGGTATCCACAGGAAGATCCTTGAAATGATAAAGTCCTTCACTCATCTTAGATGATCAAAAAGCATCCTCATATATTACAGACTTCGCACTTTAGGGGGCAATCTGTTACAAAAAATTGTCACCATGACTTTCTACAGTTTGTGTGAGTCCATCAACACTCATACATACCTCCTTTGCAAATCTTAAACCTCAACTCTTCATGTCAAGCCTTGAAAATGGGAGAAAGACCTTAAAAATATCTCAAATCCTGGTTTCACACTTTCTCCTAGCATTGCCTGCGGTGCCGCACCCAATGGTCATGTTTCCTGCAAACTTGACCGCTCTGTCTATTGAGTAATGGATGCGAACCCCTGTAAAAGTTAAAAAGGCGTGAGTTCATTCCTAAAAACTCATCTTGGGTCACTTCTAGAAGGAATATTACGCTGGAAAGTCCGCTCCACCTTGGTTCATCCATTCCATAACTAAGGGAGCTAACTCCATAATATGAGGTGCTTATCCAATTGAAGGAGGAACTTATCCCTTCAATGGTGGACCTGCAACTTCCTCCATTTTCACTATAGATTCATACATTGGGCTGGTTGTAGGAGAGGTTGAAAGCTGAAGATTCTTGAGGGTAAATGCTGCTGAAAACTAGGTTTCCCTTTTGAGCCTATGAGAGGAGAAATCACATACCTTTCATGTCATTTGGGAAGTGAGTGAGGCTTGTCAAAGTAGAGGAGACTCCTGCTGGACCCTGGAAAGAACTTGTGCAACACCAAGGCAAAGGTTGTAAGGTTCTTTTATTCATAAAGTTAATACAATCAAGTTTGTTTTTCTCAATGAACTGTTTCTAATGGTTTATTTTATGAGCTCCTTGATCTTCATAATGAACATGTTTTGTTATACGTAGGTATGCTTTGATGTATGCTTGTTTGTGTATGCAGGTTATTAAACAGGAACTGCTTGGAGCTGTTGGAGTAAAACTACCTTAAACAAGCATTGGACCGAGGTAGGGTTTGTTACACCTCTTAGTATTCATTAATGAATTGAAACATGTTTAGAGAAAAGTAGATTTTCTTGTGCTCTTTGTTGCTAGATATCATTCGATACTAGGGAGATCGGTCTTGTCCACAAGAACGATTTCTCCGGCCAACAACAACTAGCTAGGAGTCAAGGAATACATGTAGGTAACAAATACCTAGGTGGTGGGCATCGACCAAGAAGCCTATGACGACGTCGTACTCTACTTGATTTTTGGTGGTTGAACCAATACAAATTCCATTAAAGAGGCGAGGTTTCTGGTCGGGAGAGTATATGACCCAGGCTGCAGCAGCAAGGTTTTGTGACCATCGAGATGCACCATCAACGAACCTGTGATGATAAGCTGGTGGAAGATCCATCTATTGACACGTGATGAGAGAATTATTTTAGAGTAAATCCATGATGAGGTGATCATCATCAAAAAATAATTCATGGTGCATACATGTCTACTCTAGAATTTTATGGATGGAATTTTTTGAGGTAGAAACCATTGACGAGATTTATTAGGCAAGTCCCATCAGGCTCTGACAGTGTGCATGCCCCATTGAGGAGGCAATGTTTAATGATGTATGGGCCCTTCCACAGGGTTTCAAACTTTCTAGGTACTACTTCTTCCTGGGCGACATCGTAGCGAAGGACTAACTCCCTCTCGATAAATGTTTGAGGGGTGATCTTGTGATCGAATGAGGATTTGACCCTCTTTTTGTGGGCTTCATTATTCTGGAGGGATTTTCATGCTGAAAATTCATGCAACATAGGGGCAACCTTAGTGCTATGAGAGGTTTTGGTAGAGTTTCCACATACTGGTCCGGAACTAACCGAGTAGATTGTATGGGAGGCGGTACTACTCATAGTATGGGATGTTGATGCCTCATTGATGTCATGAGATGGGATATCCTATGGTGATATTCATCTCTAGGTCGTGGCATTGGTGTGATGTGGCTTCCTTGTATGAGTTGGTTTTAGCACTGCTCTTGCTACGCGAAACCGTGGAAGATACTAGCACTTCCTTGTGTGGTGAAATGGAGAGCAGATGCGACAATAACAACGCATGATTTTCTCTTGTTTGGAGAGATGCTTGAGTGGGATTTGGACCACTAAGCGGAATATGTCATTAAACTTACTCAGTTCGTGGAATTCGTTTATCAAATGGTTGGTTTTATCACATAGGGTGCATGTGATGTACGATTTTCTTTGCCAGGTGGTTTTAGATTGTTTTTGGCCTGATCTGGATTGATGGTGGTGATGAGAGGTGTAATGACGGGGGGTCTACTTTATTGTTGGTTGTCGTTTCTCCTCAAACACACATAAGAAATCTAGGGCTCCTTCTTCCCCTAGTGGGAGAATGGGTTCTATGGACCCGATATATGAATCCAATAGATAAGAGTTTTCAATCATGAATCGACAAAAAAAACTCAATGATTTGCAGAATCTAGGAAGGTGAGGGCACATTTTCATATGATGGATTCCTACGTTGATAGTGCATGGATGGTGCTGGCATCTAGGTTTTCTTCTCTGAGCAACCCAGGTGATTGGGGGGTTTTGGTAAAGTGTCCATAGTTCTAGGAAGAGGTTTACCGAATGAGTAGGGTCATCACATAGAGCACATGGTAATGCGGAGGAGGGGGTTAGTTGTTCATGTGGCCTTCGTGTGTTGCAGGAAGGTTTTTTAGGCGATGAAGTTGGTTCTTCTTGAATGTAGAAAATGTTCTTGCATCCATCGTCCATTTGAGGTTGGGCTGGTGCTATCGGTTCATTAATGTTGGCTTGAATGAGTGTTCTTAATGTTTCTCAGTATTGAGAGATATCAAGACAATGATGAGTGTAGTGCCCATGTTTTTCGCATATAGTGCATGCATGATTGGTGCGTAATTCTTTATTAATTATAGGCACAACTTTTGCTCCTTTTGGTGGATCCGAGGTTACTGATGTTTTGGAGGCGTGCATGAGGGTTTTAAACTCATCTAACTTAGGGCATATGTGGGTCAAGTGACCGAATTATTCACATAACGCACATGATTGTAGGGCCCTGGGAAGTTTGAGGATTCTCCTCTTTTACCGCTTTCCTTGGCCTTCTTGCTGGCCCCAGTTGGTGTCAGTGTAGGATATCTTTGAATAGGGATGGTTTCTTGAGATGGAGGCACAGGGATACTACCTACTGGGATATGTCATGGATCAATTGACATGGTCATTGGGACCAGATACCAGACCGGTATCGCAAGAGCCATATTTTGTAATGTAAGGGTTTCCATGACTTAGTGCGAGACAAAGCTAGGTGGGGGGTATAAAAAGGGTGTTTTCATAATGGTGTGAGGTATAGACATGGAATAAACAATTGCAGGATGTGTGGTGTCTGCAATTGGTTCCTGGGTTTGGTTGGTGTTGGAAGAAGTCATCCTATATACCGGTGCTCCAATGTGCGGGAAAAGTTCTTGTATTACCGGAGGGTCTCCTGGGAATGTCCTTAGGAGTGTTGATGGCTTAAACTAGTCTGGGTTGAGTTCAGTGTAAGTAATGATCATCTCTTAGGTGGATGAGACTAATGGCGACACGTCGCCTGGTGTGGGTAAGGTTGCCTTCTCATAGTATGTGAGTTGATCGATAGTGATGATCTTTCCATCATGGGGGAACATCATTGTTCTTAGAACCGATGAGGCGACAATGAGTATCTCGTACATATAGCTTTGGCCTAGTAGGATGTTGTAATCCAACTGGGCATCTAGTACTTCGATGTCTATTAACACAATCTTTATAGCCAACTTAATCCTTGTTTTATTCCTTATTCCTTTTACATTTTCCTCATTCACGGTTTAATCAATTGGTTGAGTTGCATAGCATATGATATGTTCCCTCCACAGTTCCTTACTTTACATTATGTCCAAATTAATTTCTCTACAATTTCTCACCTCCACATGGAACTCATACATGAGATTTGGACAACAAAACACTTCACTTATGTTCGAGTTGATCATTTCCCCACACTCCATCTCCACACCACATTCTATTTTCACTACACTCCACTACTCTGCAATACACTATCTCAACCATCCACACTTATACATCTCACCTATGCACCAATGTCTTGTGTGCATGTTGAGATTCCAAACACTCCACTCTTGCTACTTTCCTTGTTCTACACTCCATATTACCATTTTACACGTTATGATCTAAGAATTGAGCATAATATAAACAAGCTAGCAATATAATGTGGCATGATTTCAAATGGCAAGAAAGAGATCACTTATCACATAGGTGATAAACTATAAAATACCACATGACATTGGGTAGACATGTGGCTTGCATATTTCCCTTGTCCTACATTCCATGTTTTGTTTTCCACATTATGATCTATGATTAGACATAAGACATGAGCCAAAAGATAAACAAGCTAGCATGATGCCACATGGAAGGAAAGAGATTACTTATCGTGTGGGTGGTAAACCATAGAATACCGTGTGACCTTGGGTAATTGGGAAGGCATGGGTATTGTGACACTAAAGCAAATTGTACACATGACAAATAAGTATACAAGGGAGCATTCCTTTGGTGCATATGGTATAAATATCCAAAGGTAAATTCAATGGTCAAGAATGGACTTGGGTGCAGATCTATGACTACTATAGGTTGTCCTTTAAGGAAGCATTTAATTCCTACTATCGTGAATCAAATTACTTCAAAGAGGGATCATCATAGAGCTACAAAGGCAAACAAAATGTTGGAAATTATAACCCATGACATCAAAAGCGATCTTAATTCGCCACATGTTAATGAAGATGAACAAGTTAAAGCAATAAATGAGGATTTGGTTTGAATAAATAGGTTACTTTTTGTTGTTTAATGGGTTGTTTGGAAAGCACAAAACAATAGCATATACATTTACTATGGATGGTGGAGCCACTTTGGACATTTTGTGGCATTTTGATTAATCATAAAAGATAATTAGTGTACAGACAATGGTTAATGAAGGCATTAGTTTCAAGGATTAAGATGTTTTATTCTTCAAGAAAGAATCCTAAATATCGAGAGGATCAACATTGACTTTGTTGCATGAAGCTTATGGCTTGATGCATTTTGTTATGGTCATCAACGAAATTACTAGACTAATGTACTAGACCGTGGATATCTAGATTTCCTTTTGATATCTAGATTCCCTATCTAATATTAATATGTAGACTAATGTACTAGACCATTTTGGATTTATCTAAAGTAAGATACCCTATTTTATTCCTTCACTAGTATTTCAAGCCTCTCCCTATCCATATTCATTGACTCTATAGCTTAGATAGTAAGCATTGATCATGATTGAGATTCAACCATCATTACTTTAAATTGTGATTTGTTGTTTTAGTGGACTTGATGACTATCTGAGGATACTCGCCTCATTGAATTTATATACAAGAATCCTTTGTTGAGTTAGAAAACAAGAAGCCAAATTTGATAGAAAATATGTTTTTTTGTGTAGTGTGAAACCTCCTAGGTGTCACAAAAATTGCATTAATTGTTCCTAGGGACTTGACATTTGGTAGTGCAATATTGAGGGACAAAAAATTTCAAAAATGGCCCTCCACATCCCACAAACCTCGCCTAGCGGAGTGCCCAACCCATGCTTAACATAACTTTTATATATTTTTTTGATGAAAAGAATGTATCATCATTGTTTCATAACTATGCAAGAGGAATATGTCATAACATGTCATAATTGTGTGAAACAAATCAATTCCCCACACTCCATTTGTATGATCCTAAGTGTCAAAAATCTATCATAGGGAAATATCTCACACACGGACACTTATGCTACAAGGGTTCCCCTCCAACATACATGTGCCCTCCTTCACTATTACACCATCTCCCTCATGTGCCCTCTTTCACACCATCTCCTTGAGAAAACAAATTTAAGCAACCAAAAATAAAAATAATACCAACTCTCTAAAAAATAAACAATTATTAAAATTAAAAAATATCAAAACTATATAAATAAAATTGTCAAAAATATTCAATATAATGATAATATAAAATATATTAAATATGCATACCCATTAATCAAGTTTTACAATCAAACTCATATAATAATAATATTAACCACCCAAATTTAAACCCAAACACTTTAAATTATAAAATAAATAATTTTAAAATTTTATTTCAATAAAATATATTTAATTTAATACTTACCATCAATAAAATCAACTAAATGGAAAACTCTCACTATGAAACCAGATATGATTCAAGGGGAAAACAGACATATCTCAGTGATAGTCTGAATGTGGATGGAACCTGAAAAAAATATAATAAGTGAAGCCTTTTTCTTTATTTTAAGGATTATTGGTTGGAAATTAGCACATCAAATTCAATTCAAAATATTTGCTAACCGTGGATGTTAAAAATATATATTTTTCTTAATAAATTGAGAACTTTTACTGTTTGTATTTTCTCTTAACTATTTATCTGAAAGGCAAAATCACATGGTGCTTCATCCAACTGAGAAAACTTAACAAAATCATCGATTCCAAACACTAAAACTCTAGAGACCAGAATTAGTAATGAGACAAAGAAATTACATCCTATATTATTCAGCCGGATCTGAACTACTAAAAATACTGTGAAATCCTATTTTCACTCCATAATGCTTTATAATATAAGAGGAGTTTACACAGAGGCAACATTTGTGCAGTAGATAAAAGTATCTGGTTAGCAACCAGGCAAAACTAGAATAGCCCTTCTATGCATAACAGTATTATCCTTCCAAAAAGTGTCATATCCTGTTAGCAACAAGGCAAAACTACAATAGCCCTATGTATGACAGTACCATTCTTCCAAAAATATTATCAGCAGCAGGCTGCATTACAGAAGCAGTTAGTCAAAAAAGCACAGGATGATCCTCTGGTTTTTTTTCAGTGTGCGCGGGTCCAGTTACAAAGATTTAACCTCGCTTGCTTCTTTTATTACTCTGCCAATATTGTTGTTGTGTCCTCTGTGTCGAATCCAGGGGTTGGCTCGACAGAGCACTTGCTTTACGCTTCAGACTTGGCGCATCAAGCTGAATTCTATCCAACTGAGGAAGCTCGCTGTCGGGGATTGGGGCAGGAGCAGAGCTCTGCGGGCCCTTCTCTTTCTCCTTACCAGCATCCTCAGACATCTTCACCAACAAAACGCCAATGAACAAGGATGGGAAATTCTTGAGCCTCTCAGAGATGGATGGCCTGAATGAGGGTATTTTCAGTTCCAGCTTCAATTTATAAGCCAGCTGTGGTACCACGAAAATTTGAGTACAGATGATTAATGTTGAATTTATCAGTTAGATTCGAATCAATATGCTGAGCTTGGAGACAAACATTATGTATTCTGCAACAGAATTATTGATGTTAGAATTTATATGTTATCTGTGTGACGAGACAGATTCGATGAGATATGTCGATCTTCAATCTTTTATACAAACATTAAGATCCAGACGGACGTTATGTACTCTGCAACACAATTATGAATTTATAAGAAATTTGATGTGAGCTTCTGCACACATCATTAGCGGAGAATTATCGATAGTGAACATTGTCGACCAGAGATTTGAAGCGGATTGGACCGCACAAATGAGAGCGTCCCCGGGGCATGAAATGACAATGAGCAGTTCATTTTCATGGTTTCAGTACCCTGGCGACTGAAATTCTGCCACTAGCCTTAAATGACAATAGGTAGTGCATTTTCCTGGGTTTCAGTACGCCTGTCAATTCTGCCACTACCTTTGAATGGGTGTAAAATGGCATTGTTTTGTTTTTAAGTTTACATTTCTATTATTAGATTATGTAATTGTTTACATTTCACAGTGAGTATATTTATATGCTAATAAATATGTTGTAGTATAATTTTGTCTAATTATTATGTTTTTTGCTTTGAAAGTTATGGAAATTGCAGTTATATTTTGAAAAAATCCACATAATCACAAGACATAGATCTACATTACTATGGGGAAATTAATTCACAATTTAAAACAAAAATTTCAGATATGCAAGAAGGAATAACACACATGGAAAAAGTTTTTTTTTTTTTTAGGAAAAATAGTATGCTAAAAACCCCAATGCTTCTTGCATTAATCAAATGAAATAGAGATGTATTACAATTGTTTCTCACCCTGAAGTGCACAACCTATCTCTCTGCTCACTGAAGCCCTCTGACCTAGACTTAATCAAAATTTTCCTCAACTTGAGCTCATATTTCCTTGTGTTGTTATTTGAGGAATTAGCCTAGACTTAATCAAAATTTTCCTCAACTTGAGCTCATATTTCCTTGTGTTGTTATTTGAGGAATTAGCTCCTATTATTTACGCAATTCCTTTAATTGAATTGTGCAATTCCTTTAGGTTGATCATTTTGACTGCATACAACACCTATACACTCAAGACTAGTCTACAACTGATGTTACCTTGCCTTGGAATCTCCACCACAACTAGGTAACTCAAATTCTATGCATGCACTAGCTATTTTGGGTCGATTGATTAGTTAACTAGATGATCATTGAGTTTCACTGAAGTCCCACTGCTTAACTAACCTTCCACTAGTTCCTCCAAAAGTTGGAACTAGTTTGACTGGAAACAACTTGAGATAACTAACCTTGATTGCTACAAATTAGTAATCACACATGCAAAATTGAACTCTAACACCTCCAACTCGAATTTACTGAGTAAACTCGATGACACAAGTAGTTTCACACAAGTTAATATCATCCAAGTTGTATGTTTATGTGGAAACCCGAATTTTCTCAATTTCATCTAGGAAAAATCAAATTGTTAATTTCTTGCTGCATTTTTCAACACTCCCTCTTAGCAAGAAAGGGATTATCAACCACCATTATCCTGCACTTGTGGAACTCGAACTTCCCTTGTGACAAGACCTTTGTCAAAATGTCAGCATCTTGTTCCTTT
This sequence comes from Pinus taeda, assembly GCA_000404065.3. Classification (NCBI taxonomy): domain Eukaryota; kingdom Viridiplantae; phylum Streptophyta; class Pinopsida; order Pinales; family Pinaceae; genus Pinus; species Pinus taeda. The sequence goes on from APFE031200154.1 coordinate 60,474, forward strand.
GTCAGAATGTACTGCAACAACATTATCTTTCTCTGCACACGGTCCCGTAAATGGTGATATCAGATATCTATATGCTTGGATCGATCGTGAAAAACACGATTTTCAGAGAGATTGATGCAACTTTCATTATCACAATTGGATCCATCATCTAACCAAACAATCTAACAAGTATATTTCTCATCCAGATCACCTCACATGTTGCTTGACTCATAGCAATGTATTATGCTAGAGGTGTTTCCATGGGTTTGCAATTGTCCAGGCAGAACCGCTGAAGTATTTCGTTGGAATATTTTCCCTAGGAGACAAACAATTCCCCACCATCTTGCCATAATTCCAATCCGAGGAAGTAGTGCATGAGACCCATGTCCTTCATTTTAAAATCTCTTGCAAGATCCTCCTTGCAACATCTGATCAACTGCTCATCACCAATTAAAATCAAGTCATCAACATATAAGACAATAATCAACAATTTACCTTCTACCAAGATATGATAGAGGTTTGCATCTGCTTCACTTTTGGTGAAGCCCAAACTGTTAAGATAGTTATCGATCCCAGTGTACCAAGCACTGGGTGCTTTCTTGAGACCATACAACTATTGCTTGAGTCTGCACACATGAGACTTCTAATCAAAATTCTCAAAGCCTTTTGGTTGCTCGATATACACCTCCTCCTCAATAACTCCATTGAGGAATGTTGTTTTTACATCCATTTGGTGGATCTTCCACCCCATCTGTGCAACCAGAGCAAGAATTGATATGATGGATGAATACCTTGCTATAGGAGCAAAGGTCTCCTCATATTCAATCCCCTCAACTTGAAAGTACTCCTTGGCCAAAAACCTAGCCTTATACTTTTTTATGTTTTCATTTGCTGCATGCTTTACCTTGAAGATCCATCTCGAACTCACAACTGATTTGTCTGCATGATTTCCCAAACACTGCTCTTTACAATGGATTCATATTTGTACACCATTGCATCAACACATATAGGTTTCTCTACTACTTCCTCGAAAGAGGATGACTCAATATCTACAAGACCAATCATTAAATCCATGTAGCTAGCGTACTGATCTAGTGACCTTGTCTGCCTGCACTGGCACTGATTTGAAGGAGCACTCACATTCTCCCTCGCATCCTGCACAAGTCTCTCAGCTCCCCTAGTCCCTTTTCTACCTTCTCGAGATGGTTATACTTGAGTGGTTGTCTCCACTCTTTTCTTCTCAATTTGTGGTTGCTCCACAACTTCTTGAGGCTCCTCCTTTGGAGCTAAAATATCCTCTTTTGTTGGGAAAAATACTGAGAAGGGGGTTGAACCAATATTTTAAAAACTCACAATAATAATTTTCTTTTATGAAATATGTACGTGACTTTACTGAATCCAACTCAAGCATGTACATCACTGTTGTAAAAGAAACTAGTGTATGCTTAGTAAATTTGCAAAACAGAGAATTCTTTATCCATTAAACTTAAACTAGAATGTAAAAGATTTATCAGGCATTTGATAAGCAGTAAGCAGGTGCAGTGAGAATAGAATAAATATCATACATAAGAAACACACATGAACACTAGGATTTAAGTTGGAAACCCAATGTGGGAGAAAACCACTATTAATGTTGTCTCAGTCTTCAAACTTATTAATATAAAAAACTTCTTACATTCTTGTACTGGTGCAGACTCATGCAAATACGCAGGCACCCACCTACTGAAGGCTACAACCTTCACTCATTCTCCAGCTCCTACTGGAAGGGAGATCCAGCTCCCTGATTTGATTACCATCTACTACTCGCAGGAAGATTCGACTTCCTCACCGAAGGCCCCAACTCTCAGCAAGATCTGTGGACCACGTTTCATAAATTTTCACACTGGATCCACCTGCTTTAATACATCACAACTTGTAGATCAACTGAAGCAAACATCAACTTAATTCAAACAGAACAGTGAGATCATTGTAACCAGAACACATAACTGAACTTAAAATATTGCATCAACACACAGAATCAACTGCAACCTTGATCATTCATATGCCAACATGTATATGCTACTTCACTTAAGGCAACCTGCGTGTATACACACTTTTCTGTAGAGTAACCTACATATAGATCTCAATATACTAAAACTTGTAATTATGAATCAGACACATAGTTGACCAGATTTATTCTGAAATATTTTGTTAGCTTACATAACCCTCATACAGTTAGCAGCATCAATAATATTTTCAACCAATCAACATGTAACCAAATTCAACTTCATCATTCAATCAGTTCTATTTCAGACATTATCATTCAACCCAGATCAGCATGAGGACATCATTGATAGACAACAAAGATACAACATCACTGATCATGTTGATCATCATTTATGAACAAAAACCCACCCTTTATGTACGCGACTTTGAAGAAACGAACCCGTGTGTATATGCGACTTAACCGAGACCAACATGCGTACAAATCTGCAAATTTTGACCTAAAATTGCGCAGCGCTTCAGAACTTCAAAAAGGCCCATATCATAATATTCAGAGATAAAAACATGCATCAATACTTATATCTAGTCAATCCATGAGCAGATCATACAATGGAAAGTCATTTCAGGTTTCATGATCCTAATCCATCATCGTATTTATCGGTGCATAATTATTTCAAATCTATGTGTCAACTATGGCCCTTACAATGCAAATATACTTCAGATTGAAGTATTCATCAAAAACCCTTTCACATGCACACTTAGCACTTTGATTTCACATCATTATATAGTTAGAGCCTTAGCCAATACCATGAGTCAAAACTACACTAGTGCCAGTGGTAATCTTAGACGAGATCAAGTAACCATTACTGCGCCCAATATTGTGGGCTAATACCATGGTAAGGACCCTAGGTATTCTTAAATTAGTGCACCAGCATGTACGCGGCTTTTTTTCTTTGTACCTGTGTGTATACGTGACTTGGCTTTGACAAACCTGCGTATAGATCTTCAAATATTCACCTTTATCAAACTTATGATTCTGATCTGTTAACCTTTGTCCCATCATTCTGTTATTTTGTTCCATCACTCTGTCACCTCTGAATTGAGATGTGGATTCATCTAGTTACTATATAATTGTTCTGTTACAAGTGAGTTTCCATCAAGGACAACACATGCATCATAATGCCAACATCTTCTAATGGGATATGAAGATCCCTCTCAAGAGAGCACCACATGGCTTTATCTTCATCAAATTTTACATCCCTTCGTACAACTGTCATTTTGAAGGATGGAAAGTACACACTATAGCTGTGGGGAGTTTCTGTGTAACCCACAAATACCCCCAATTATGCTATCAATTGTAGCTTCTTCCTTGATTCTTCAGAGACCTGGCAGTAAACAGAGGCTCCAAAAATCTTGAAGTGCGACACATCCAACTTTCTCCCCGAGAAATCCTTCTCCAATGTAATCATGCCCAAAATCCGATGGATCCTTTCAAAGACTACATGTGCTTTGTTGTACCAATCATGGGATTTGGATTTTGTGTACTTCCCCAAGGAATATCCTCTGCATGCATCCTATTGCTCATGTGCTCCTTTTTGGAGTCCTATGGTTATTTGCCGCATGATCTTCAAACCGCTATGATGCCAATAGCCAAGTCTTATATGCCAAATTTCACCAACATCACGACTTTGCACCTTCTCTACCTTTGTGCTCAATGCAGCACAATCCTCCACATCTAGCTTGTACATGTTTTTCACACGACAATCGATTTTTTTCACCTTTCCCATGGCTATGTGCCTGAGGAATGCCTTTCCTTTACTAAAGATCACATCATAACCACGATCTTCCAAAACTACAGCAGAGACGAGATTTTTCTTTAGGCCTAGAACAGACATGACATCCTTGAACCTGAGGGGGGAGCACGACTCCTTCTGAAAGGTGATTGTACCAATCCTAGTCGCACTATACCTTCTGTTTTCCCCCATCTTAATGTGCATTTGCAAAACTTTCTCCTCTAGGTCACTGAAAAAATATATATTGCTTGTCATGTGGAATGATGCACCTGAGTCCAAGTACCACATGCTCCCCATCACTGTGATGGCCATGCATGCAATGAGTGTAAAGTCAAGCTTGAAATGTGAAGCCAAAGCTTCACCTGCTGCTCCTCCTGAGGTCTTCTTGCTTGCTTTCTTATGTGGACACTTCAAGGTATACTACCCGGATTCATAACAATGGAAGCATTTAATTTTCGGTAGATCTTTCTTCTTGCCCCATTGACTAGATTTTGGTTTGGATTGGGATCTCTTCCCTTTTCTCTTCTTTGCCTTTCCATCCAATGCAATTTTTTCTTCATCCTCACCCTTGGATGAAGTCCCATCTCTAGTATTCCGCCTTATTTTCTCATGTACCAAATCAGACCATAAGCGCTCCCAACTTGGTAGTTTCTCCCTCCCATTCACCGAATCTTGATAGCTATATCAAATCTTAGGAAGGCCCAGAAGGGCTAAGGTTACTAAGTCTTCTTCAAGGAAATTAACACTGACCTCACCAAGTTCATCACGACATGTAGTAAAATTGTTCAAATACTGTGGAATTGTGTCATTCTTTTGCATCCTCATACTTCGAAGTTTATCCTTGAGCACCAACTTCCTGTGGTCACTACTATTCTTGAACAATTATGTCAGTGCTTTCCACATTGCAAACAAAATCTCCTTTCCATGGAGTTTCGAGACAATATGATCCCGTACTCCCTCCAAGATGTTTCTTCTCACCTTGGCGACGTCTTTCTTCCAATGAGAAAGGTTCTAGGCATCAGATTTTAGAGATTTTGCAACATTTTTCTTGATGTATTCTAGTAATCCATTGTCATCCAATATCGCCTCAATGTGGTCCTTCCATGCAACAAAATTTGAGGTTCCTTCCAAGGCATTCTCTAGTCTTAGTCCATTGAAGGCCATCTTCCCAGCTCTGAAGAAATCATACTACATTAAATTTGAACCTTTGAGAAACAACTTTGAATTTCCTGCTATAATGTGAATCTAGCTTTGAAACCATGTAGAAATTGGGTTGTAGATTTGCAACTGCTCATGAAGTTTTAATATAAATCACAAGATATAGATCTACACTATTGCTCTGTGGACATTAATTCACAATTTAGAAAAAAAAATCAGACATGCAAGAAGGAATAACACACATGCAACAAGCATTTTTATCAAGGGAAAGCAATCTGCTAAACACCTCAATGCCTCTTGCATTAATCAAATGAAATAAAGATGTATTACAATTGCTTTGCTCAACTAAGATCACCCAGCAATTGCACAACCCATCTCTCTATTCACTAAAGGCCTCTAACCCAAACTTCGTCAAATTTTTTTTGACCTTGAGCTCCTATTTCCTTGTGATGTTACTTGAGAAATTATCCCCTATTATTTACTAAATTCCCTTAATTGAATTGCCCAATTCCTTTAGGTTGATCATTTGACTGCATGCGACACCTATACACTCAAGACTAGTCTACAATGGATGTTACACTACCTTGGAATCCCCACCTCAACTGGGTAACTCGAATTCTCTGCATGCACTAGCTATTTTGGTTGATTGATCTGTTAACTAGATGATCACTGAGTTTAATTGAAGTCCTGTTGCGTAACTTACCTTCCACTAGTTCCTCCAAAAGTTGGAACTAGTTTAACTAAAAACAACCTAAGATAATTTACCTTGATTGCTATAAATTAACAATCACACATGCAAAACTGAACTCTAACTCCTCCAACTCGAATTTATTGAGTAAAATGGGTGACACAAGCCATGTCACACAAGTTAACATCATCCAAGTTGTCAGTTGATGTGGAAATTCGATTTTTCTCAATTTAAGCAAGGCAAAATCAAATTGAGAATTTCTTGTTACATTTTTCAACAAATTATTGCACCCATCAATAACAGTTCAACCTAGAAGATTGTATAGAGTTCCGATCCGAACTTCCCTCATCAATACCAGTACTCCTCAAACCATCTTGCAGGTATCTTTCTCAAACATTGTTTTTACACCTACAACATTTCTTGCTTACAGAAATCAGATTTTTGACCAATCGAGGAATATGCAGAACACCAAGATGTATTGTAATCCTTCCACCTTGCAACTTCAACTTGACTTTTCTGTGTCCTATGATTTTGGTCTTCCTTTCATCACCTAAAAAGACATCACCACCATCAAATTTCTCATATTCACAAAACCACTCCCTATGGTTAGTCATATGAAAGAATGTTCCTAAGTCAATCAACCATGCCTCATGATTTACGTGTGTACTTGAAGAAGAAGCCAAGTACACATCCCCACCTTCATCTGAGGTGATTTTCACCTCTACAGAGGGAGAATCATCAGATCCATTTCCTTTTTCAGGGCTTTAGATCTACAGTCCTTTTTGTAGTTCCCTTCTTTTTTGCATTTCCAACATACCTTTACAAATTTTCCTATAGATTTAGATCTCCTTCTAGAGTTAGATCTCCCACTTGAGGACTTATTCTATTTCTATTCTAGGACCTTCCTCTTACAAACAAGGCATATCCATTTTGGCTCTTCATATTTTTCTGTGTCATGTCCTCCAACAACAAAGATGGGTCTATTTCAACAAATTTCAAGGTAGTTGTATTAGTACTTAAGGCAACAACTAGACTATCCCATGAGTCCAGTAGAGAACACAACAAATTATTTTTTTTATTCTATTATTTACATAAAAACCAGAGTACATTTACATGCAAGCTATCTGTGAGATCCATCTGCCTAAGAGAGTGGCAAGCTGGATCAACCAAGTGTAGCCAAAAAAGAGGACTACCTGTTTCATGCCCTCACAGGGCGTTTGAGACCAAAAATCATTCCCACGCAGGGGAGAACAGAACTGACACCCTTGCACAAAATTTACCGTCCACAAAACAGAAGACCAAACCAGAAAGTAACTGACCCTACTCCTTAGCGATGGCAGATTGCCACTAAGACACCTTGACATAAAAACTAGTTGACACGTAGATGAGCCAGAGACAAATGGACAGAAGGACATGACCAAAGAAAGGAGAGAACCAAAACCCCACCCGAGCTTCAGAATCTGAGACGTTGCAGCGGACTAATCCTCTAGCTCCTCCTCCACAATTGGGCACGGTCCATATTCCTCCTCTTCCTGCACCTTGCCTTCTTTCACCTCGGCCGCTTCAGGCTGCTTTTGGCTCCTTTCCAGCTAAGGGTCTAGCATTTCCACGCCCTTCCCTTTGTCTGCCCTGGCCAGGTCAGTTGCTTTGGCTGTGTCACCCGGGGCTTCGAAATCAGGCGGAGCGCTGGAGCCACCCTCGTCCAGGGCTTCGTCGATAAAAAGAACAAAGACATGGGCATTAACTCGTGGACGGCTCAGGGTGCTATCGAAGGAGAAAATTGTAGAGCCAAAGTATGGAGCAGACGAAGTCCCAGGTGAGCTGGCCTCCATGAATTGGTTGTGCCTGAGAGAACTAGCACCTCCAAGACGGGGGCAATGGTAGAGACAATGGCAATGAGGGCAGTGGCAGGGAGGATGAGTTTCCGCTTCAGCTGAGGGCCACGAAGACCCTCCACGACTAGAGCCGCGACGACTCAGCGTCCTCTGACGGTTCCTAACCATATTGACAGGGTGGTCCTAAGCCAAATTGAATTGCAAAAGACCCACAGGGGTATAAACAACCTGAACCAACGGACCTGGGAAGGAATAAAACAGACCAGGTCCTGAATTTGCCAGCACTAGCGACTGAATGGGAACCCCAGACCCTGCCCAAGTGAGGATAGTGATGCCAGGGCTACCTCTGTTTATAGGACTCCATGCTCTCCCTCGGAGGTCGCCCGCCATTAAAGAGGCATTCAATTTTGTATCAGAGCCAAACTCTGCAACGCAGTCGGAGGAAGTCGGAGTGTTAATGCGCCCAATCTGCCGTCCCATAGCTGTTAAATTCACCTTCCGGGGATGTCCTGCGCCACCGCCTTCCAGGTCGCCTTTGCGCATGGTTGGCATGTGGCTGCCTTGATACCCCCGTCCCATCAACTTAATCTGGTTGGTTGGCACTCGTATCCAGGGAGAGAACACAAAATATTGATGCACTTATCTTCATCTGAAATTTAATATCAATAGATAACAAGTGACTTACCACAATATTAAATACATTCAGATGCTTTGCTAATGAGTCTCCATCCTTCATCCTGAGGTTATACAATTTTTTTCGTAGGAGAAGTTTGTTCACCAGTGACTTATATTAATACAAAGTCCCTAACTCGTCCCACAAATCCTTTTTCATAGCTTCCCCTGAGACATTCAAAAATATTGAATATGAAGGACACTACTGTATTGTGCTCTTTTCCTTTTGATATAACTTTTCCTAGTCTTCTGTCGATATTCATGTTAGTGTCATACCCGGATCTACAAAAATCCATTGATCTATGCCCACCAATAGATCCTCCATCTTGAACTTCCACAACTTAAAACATTTCCATTGAATATATGGATCTCTATCTTTCCACTATTTGTCATCTCCTTTCACCATAAGATAGATCCCCACAGATCTCCCATTGTAACAGGGTCTACCATGGCATGAGTAAAACCCCTCAACTACAAAGGAATCCCTTTGAAGTTGAAACAACTCATATACAAAATGTAGGTTTTAACCTTGTACATAAATTAGCTGGAAATGAATTCTTAAAAAAAAGATATATAATGGAAAGAACATAAAAATATACATAGATATTTTCTCCTGGAACCCAAAACCAGGAAAACTAGATTGATTTTTCATTATATTCCCTTCAATGTTACAATACATTATACATGCCAAAACATTCATAAACCCAAACCCATTAACCTTGAATTTAAACATAACCATAGTTCCCTTGGCTGGATCTACAAAATGCCATGGAAAAAAACCATCATGCCCAAAACCATGGGTAGGTCTCCCTGCCATCCTTGGGTCTGCCCAACCATTATTGGGTCCGCATAAAAAAAACACAGGGCACTGAACCAAACCATGTATAAGGGGGCAAACCCCTTAACAAGGGGGACACCGCTCCCCTTGCGACCCCCTTGTTGGGCCCAACACAACATAACAACAAATGGGATTAGTGATGGAAAGAATATAACTCATACCCAACACTTTTTTCATGTATTATTCTTCCTTATTTTATTCCTTATTCCTTTTTCATTTTCCTAATTTAGGCTTTAATCAGTTGGTTGAGTTGAAGAGCACATTATATGTTTCCTCCACAATTCCTTACTTTATGTTATGTCCAAATTAATTTCTCTACAAATTCTCACCTCCACATGGAACTCACATGTGAGATTTGGACTGCAAAACAATTCGCTTATGTTTGAGTTGATCATTTCCCCACACTCCATCTCCACACCACATTCTATTTTCACTACACTCCACTACTCTACAATACACTATCTCATCCATCCACACCTATACATCTCACCTATGCACCAAAATCTTGTGTGCATGTTGAGATTCCAAACAATCCATTCTTGCTATGTTCCCTTGTTCTACACTCCATATTGTCATTTTACATGTTGTGACCTAACACTTGAGCACAATATAAACAAGCTAGCAATATAATGTAGCATGATGCCACATGGAAAGCAAGAGATCACTTATCACATAGGTGATAAACTATTAAATACCACATGACATTGGGTAGACATGCGGCTTGCATATTTCCCTTGTTCTGCACTCCACGTTTGTTTTCCACATTATGATCTATGATTAGACATAAGACATGAGCCAAAAGATAAACAAGCTAGCATGATTCCACATGGAAGGAAAGAGATTACTTATCGTGTGAGTGGTAAATCATAGAATACCATGTGACCTTAAGTAAACCTGTGACTAATTGGGAAGGCATGGGTATAGTGACACAAAACCAAATTGTACACATGACAAATAAGTATACAAGGGAGCATTCCTTTGGTGCATATGGTATAAATATCCAAAAGGTAAATTCAATGGCCAAGAATGGACTTGGGTGCGGATCTATGATTACTATAGGTTGTCCTTTAAGGAAGCATTTATTTCCTACTATCGTGAATCAAATTACTTCAAAGAGGGATCATCATAGAGCTACAAAGGCAAACAAAATGTTGGAAATTATAACCCATGACATCAAAAGCGATCTTAATTCGCCACATGTTAATGAAGATGAACAAGTTAAAGCAATAAATGAGGATTTGGTTTGAATAAATAGGTTACTTTTTGTTGTTTAATGGGTTGTTTGGAAAGCACAAAACAATAGCATATACATTTACTATGGATGGTGGAGCCACTTTGGACATTTTGTGGCATTTTGATTAATCATAAAAGATAATTAGTGTACAGACAATGGTTAATGAAGGCATTAGTTTCAAGGATTAAGATGTTTTATTCTTCAAGAAAGCAATCCTAAATATCGAGAGGATCAACATTGACTTTGTTGCATGAAGCTTATGGCTTGATGCATTTTGCTATGGTCATCAACGAAATTACTAGACTATTGTACTAGACCGTGGATATCTAGATTTCCTTTTGATATCTAGATTCCCTATCTAATATTAATATGTAGACTAATGTACTAGACCATTTTGGATTTATCTAAAGTAAGATACCCTATTTTATTCCTTCACTAGTATTTCAAGCCTCTCTCTATCCATATTCATTGACTCTATAGCCTAGATAGTAAGCATTGATCATGATTGAGATTCAACCATCATTACTTTAAATTATGATTTGTTGTTTTAGTGGACTTCATGACTATCTGAGGATACTTGCCTCATTGAATTTATATACAAGAATCCTTTGTTGAGTTAGAAAACAAGAAGCCAAATTTGATAGAAAATATGTTTTTCCTGTGTAGTGTGAAACCTCCTAGGTGTCACAAAAATTGCATTAATTGTTCCTAGGGACTTGACATTTGGTAGTGCAATATTGGGGGACAAAAAATTTCAAAAATGGCCCTCCACATCCCACAAACCTCGCCTAGCGGAGTGCCCAACCCATGCTTAACATAACTTTTATATATTTTTCGATGAAAAGAATGTATCATCATTGTTTCATAACTATGCAAGAGAAAAATGTCATAACATGTCATAATTGTGTGAAAGAAATCAATTCCCCACACTCCATTTGTATGATCCTAAGTGTCAAGAATCTATCATAGGGAAATATCTCACACATGGACACTTATGCTACAAGGGTTCCCCTCCAACATGCATGTGCCCTCCTTCACTATTACACCATCTCCCTGGTGCCCTCTTTCACACTATCTCCTTGAGAAAACAAATTTAAGCAACCAAAAATAAAAATAATACCAACTCTCTAAAAAATAAACAATTATTAAAATTAAAAAATATCAAAACTATATAAATAAAATTGTCAAAAATATTCAATATAATGATAATATAAATTAATTAAATATGCATACCCATTAATCAAGTTTTACAATCAAACTCATATAATAATAATATTAACCACCCAAATTTAAACCCAAACACTTTAAATTATAAAATAAATAATTTTAAAATTTTATTTCAATAAAATATATTTAATTTAATACTTACCATCAATAAAATCAACTAAATGGAAAACTCTCACAATGAAACCAGATATGATTCAAGGGGAAAACAGACATATCTCAGTGATAGTCTGAATGTGGATGGAACCTGAAAAAAATATAATAAGTGAAGCCTTTTTCTTTATTTTAAGGATTATTGGTTGGAAATTAGCACATCAAATTCAATTCAAAATATTTGCTAACCGTGGATGTTAAAAATATATATTTTTCTTAATAAATTGAGAACTTTTACTGTTTGTATTTTCTCTTAACTATTTATCTGAAAGGCAAAATCACATGGTGCTTCATCCAACTGAGAAAATCTAACAAAATCATCGATTCCAAACACTAAAACTCCAGAAACCAGAATTAGTAATGAGACAAAGAAATTACATCCTATATTATTCAGCCGGATCTGAACTACTAAAAATACTGTGAAATCCTATTTTCACTCCATAATGCTTTATAATATAAGAGGAGTTTACACAGAGGCAACATTTGTGCAGTAGATAAAAGTATCTGGTTAGCAACCAGGCAAAACTAGAATAGCCCTTCTATGCATAACAGTATTATCCTTCCAAAAAGTGTCATATCCTGTTAGCAACAAGGCAAAACTACAATAGCCCTATGTATGACAGTACCATTCTTCCAAAAATATTATCAGCAGCAGGCTGCATTACAGAAGCAGTTAGTCAAAAAAGCACAGGATGATCCTCTGGTTTTTTTTCAGTGTGCGCGGGTCCAGTTACAAAGATTTAACCTCGCTTGCTTCTTTTATTACTCTGCCAATATTGTTGTTGTGTCCTCTGTGTCGAATCCAGGGGTTGGCTCGACAGAGCACTTGCTTTACGCTTCAGACTTGGCGCATCAAGCTGAATTCTATCCAACTGAGGAAGCTCGCTGTCGGGGATTAGGGCAGGAGCAGAGCTCTGCGGGCCCTTCTCTTTCTCCTTACCAGCATCCTCAGACATCTTCACAAACAAAACGCCAATGAACAAGGATGGGAAATTCTTGAGCCTCTCAGAGATGGATGGCCTGAATGAGGGTATTTTCAGTTCCAGCTTCAATTTATAAGCCAGCTGTGGTACCAGGAAAAATTGAGTACAGATGATTAATGTTGAATTTATCAGTTAGATTCGAATCAATATGCTGAGCTTGGAGACAAACATTATGTATTCTGCAACAGAATTATTGATGTTAGAATTTATATGTTATCTGTGTGACGAGACAGATTCGATGAGATATGTCGATCTTTGATCTTTTATACAAACATTAAGATCCAGACGGACATTATGTACTCTGCAACACACTTATAAATTTATAAGCTATCGGTGTGATTTTGATGAGATAGGTTGGAATTATGAATTTTTTCAAGTAAGATAGTTAATTTTAATGGTTTAAAATGTGTTTTTAATAAATGAATTCAAGGTTCTTGATTTTTTTTTAGATTTTCTCAAATTATATGATTTTCAAAAAAATCCATATTTAAATAAAATTTTAAGATTTTTACAAATTATAAAGTTGAAAATTACTGATACAAATTTCTTTTACAAATTATAAAATTTAAATTTAAAAATCTTTTTAATAAATAAATTAAATTCGACATCTTGAAAAACCTACCAATATTACAAAATCTTAAAAATCCTACTCAAATTGCAAAATTAAAACTTACTGATCCAAGAGATCCCACTGAAATGGGACAAAATTGACCAGTTGTCTATAATGAGATTTTTTGGAAGTTTTTCCGGTGGGTTTTTCCGGTCAAAATTCGGCAGCAATTTATTCCAATCGCAAGTTTGATAGCTAGTTTCTGCACAATCAAAGCGTCCCAGGGGTTTTTCAGGGTGCTGAATCCAAATATGCAGTTAAAAACCCATTTTAACTGCAACAAATCAAGATTTAAGCTCAATTTCTTCACCGGATTCTGTCAGCGGAATCTCCAAAAAATCGCATTATAGACAACTCCAAAAAGATGTGCTTCAAAGATCTATGCCTACTTGGTGTTCGATCCCGAAACTCGAAATTTGATGTGAGGTTCTGCACACATCATTGGCGGAGAATTGTCGATAGTGAACATTGTCGACCAGAGATGTAAGCCATCGTTGGTTTGAAGCGGATTGGACCACACAAATGACAGCGTCCCCGGGGCATGAAATGACAATGAGTAGTTCATTTTCATGGCTTCAGTACCCTAGCGACTGAAATTCTGGCACTAGCCTTAAAATGACAATGGGTAGTGCATTTTCTTGAGTTTCAGTACGCCTGTCACTTCTGCCACTACCTTTGAATGGTTGTAAAATGGCATTGTTCTGTTTTCAAGTTCATATTTCTATTATTAGATTTTGTACTGGTTTATTAGATTTTGTACTGGTTTAAATTTAACAGTGAGTATATATAATTCAGGGTATGAATGAATTTATATACTAATAAATATGTTGTAGTCTAATTATTATATTTTTTTTGTTTTGAAAGCTATGGAAATTCTAGTCATATTTTGAAAAAATCCATATAATTGTGTAGAAATTAGATTGTATATTTGCAATTATTCATGAATTTTTAATCTAAATCACAAGACACAGATCTACACTACTACTCTGCGGAAATTAATTCACAATTTAAAACAAAAGCAAGAAGGAATAACACACATGGAACAAGTATATTTTTATCTAGGGAAAACAATCTACTAAAAACCCCAATGCCTCTTGCATTAATCAAATGAAATAGAGATGTATTACAATTGTTTCTCACCATGCAAGTGCACAACCTATCTCTCTGGTGACTGAAGGCCTCTAACCCAGACTTAATCAAAATCCTCTGACCCAGACTTAATCAAAATTTTCCTCGGCTTGAGCTCATATTTCCTTGTGTTGTTCCTTGAGGAATCAACCCCTATTATTTACACAATTCCCTTAATTGAATTGCGCAATTCCTTTAGGTTGATCATCTAACTGCATGCAACACCTGTACACTCAAGACTAGTCTACAACCGATGTTACCTTGCCTTGGAATCTCCACCACAACTAGCTAACTCGAATTCTATGCATGCACTAGCTATTTTGGGTCGATTGATCAGTTAACTGGATGATCCAGGTGGCTCCAGAAACAGGCAGAAGTCTTAGAGGACTGAGGAAGGGTCAAAAATCAAAGTGTTTGGATTATGCTCAAACCAGGTTCATGTTAAAGATCTCGTCATCGTGATGGCGGTGGTGTGAACAATTCATCAATCTGAGTCCGAATGAGGAAGATAGAGGTAGACAAAGTTTGGTTGACTTTTGCTGATTGAGCAAGATTAACAGAAACACAATTTAGACTTTTTCCGGTGGATGGAATCCGATCAGATTCTGGGCGAATTTGTGGCCTGTTTTATTTGACTCCTTCCATCAAATTTTGGAATTTCGAAATTGGCCTTATCATTATTAAAAATTAAAAAAAAATATGTAAGGGAGGTGGTGGGCCACCACCCCATGCCTCTCCATTATACACCATACATATCAAATTGAGAAGGCCGGTGGGAGTTGAACCCACAACCGGGGGAGGGCCGGCCCTGCCCACGCGGCGGCCCCATGACACAACAACCAATATTCTGTGTCACCCCAAAACATAACGGTACACCCCGAAAACAATAAATTAATATATATGCCAATCAAATGGTTGCGGAGGTTATGGGGTGGGCTGCCCAATGAGGACCTGACCCCCAACAAAAAAAAATACATGTTAAAATGGAGGGGTCAACATTTGACCACCCAACCTCCTCTTTATAATGCATTATTCTAACCAATCCACCTAAACCAATTTCTTGGTTAATCTACACGAAAACTTATATAAACCCGTCATTTGTCAGTGCGCCCGGGTAGGATGGAGGACCAAGAGCGGACATAGAAATCGAGGAGATATCTTTTTTAATTTATTGCAGGTGGAACCATGATTGAGCGAAATTTCTAGGAGGGTGAAATTTTTGCAATGTCCAAATTGGAAAAACTTTATGTCGATCTTACACCTCTCAGCGACACGAACCCAATGGCATAGTCAGTGTCCTAATCTGAGCAGCTGATTTGCAAAGGACTCGAAAGAGAGAATCTTTGAGGAATCTAAGGGGAATCTAAAAGATTTTTTGAGCCCCAGATTTTCACTTTCTCAAAATTCAGAAATTTGACAGCCGATTTTGCACTATTCAACACCAAAAATATGATGGTGCGTTCATATTCATTTGCTCATTCTATTTTTCGGCCACTTTTCTAAGTGGAGTGCAAGTGTTAGCATTCATGTGCGAGCTTCTATTTCCATGCGATTCGATGTTGTGAGATCGATGGTACGAATAGCTTCAACAGTTTGACATCATTTTCTTCAGATGGCCCAAGGATGTGAGGTATATTCAATATGTTCATGTACTGCTTTTTGCGATGCATTGTGCTACATAGATCCCTGTTTTATGTTTGATGTGGGATCTTGTTTCTTACTTGTTTTCATGATTCTTGCTTGATGTGATGTGGAATCATCTATGAGATGTACTTGTTGTCATGATTTGTCATGTTTTATTTGAGATCTCTTTGTTGTATGTTGATGGGATACTCATGTGTCGCCATGTATGTTTGCATTGAAATCCCTTTTATGCCCTGCTGGCGAGATGCTCATTATCATCATGCATGAGTTTATGTCATACTGATAGAAGTCCTTCTTTACTGAGAGTTTCTATAACAGAACATCTCTTGGAGCCACTCTTGCGTGAGGGCATTTTCCTTGTATGATAGCGACGTCACCTCTTATGTACATCAGTGCTATTGACAACACTTAATGCAATGACCTACACCATCTTGACACCAGGGCCCAGAGACGTAGTCCCTCTTGGACGAACTCCGTTATCAATGGCTTATGTTTTCATGTGTTGATGAATGTCATGTTCCTCTTATTTACAACACGCAGATGTATTCATTTATGTTCTTTTAAAAAATGAAATTTAATACATCACGAAAGTAAAAGGTCTTGGAAGGGTCCTTTGTCACACTCGGACCTGGATCACTGGATGATCACTGAGTTTGACTGAAGTCCCACTGCTTAACTGACCTTCCACTAGTTCCTCCAAAAGTTAGAACTAGTTTGACTGAAAACAACGTGAGATAACTAACCTTGATTGCTACAAATTAGTAATCACACATGCAGAACTGAAATTTAACTCCCCCAACTCGAATTTACTAAATAAATTGGGTGACACAAGCCATTTCACACAAGTTAATATCATCCAAGTTGTCTGTTTATGTGGAAATTCGAATTTTCTCAATTTCATCAAGGAAAAATCAAATTGAGAATTTCTTGCTACATTTTTCAACACTCCCTCTTAGCAAGAAAGGGATTATAAACCACCCCTATCCTGCACTTGTGGAACTTGAACTTTCCTCTTGACAAGACCTTTTCCAAAATGTCAGCATCTTTTTCCTTTGTCAGAATGCACTGCAACAACATTATCTGCCTTTGCACATGGTCCCGTAAATGGTGATATTAGCTATCTATATGCTTGGATCGATCGTGAAAAACAAGATTTTCAGAGAGATTGATGCAACTCTGATTATCACAGTTTATCACAATTGGATCCATCATATGACCAAACAATCCAACAAGTATATTTCTCATCCAGATCACCTCACATGATTCTTGACTCATAGCCATGTATTATGCTTCTGTCGAGCTGAGTGCCACAGATCTTTGCTTCCTACTGTACTAAGAAACTGTTGTGGACCCAACACTAAAAATTCCAACTGATGTATTCTTTCAGTTTGATGGAATCCCTGCCCAATCTGCATCTATGAAGCCACGTAGCTTCACTCCCTTTGTCCTTCTGTACCATATTCCAAACTGGGTAGTGCCTTTGAGGTATCATAGAACATGATTAGCTGCCCTCCAAAATAATTTGGTTGGCCTAACCATAGCTTGGCTCAGTTGGTTGAATGCATAGCACATATCTAGTCGTGTGTTCATAAGATACATTAGTAAACCCACCAACTAAAAATAAACAATAGCATCCACTTCCTCACCTGAAGTGGCATCCTATTACCTTTAGTTGGTTGCTAGAGGTGTCTCCATTAGTTTGCCACTGTCCCGATAGAACTGCTGAAGTATCTTGTTGGAATATTTTCCCTAAGAGAAACAATTCTCCATCATCTTGCCATAATTCCAATCTGAGGAAGTAGTGCATGAGACCCATGTTCTTCATTTCAAAATCTCTTGCAAGATCCTCCTTGCAACATCTGATCAACTGCTCATCACCAATTAAAATCAAGTCATCAACATATAAGACAATAATCAACAATTTACTTTCTACCAAGGTATGATAGAGGTTTGCATCCACTTCACTTTTGGTGAAGCCCAAATTGTTGAGATAGCTATCGATCCTAGTGTACAAAGCACAGAGTGCTTTCTTGAGACCACACAATGATCGCTTGAGTCTGCACACGAGACTTCTGATCAAAATTCTCAAAGCCTTATGGTTGCTCGATATACACCTCCTTCTTAATAATGCCATTGAGGAATGTTGTTTTTACATCCATTTGGTGGATCTTCCACCCCATCTATGCAACCAGAGCAAGAATTGATATGAGGGATGAATACCTAGCTACAAGAGCAAAGGTCTCCTCATATTCAATCCCCTCAACTTGAAAGTACTCCTTGGCCAAAAATCTAGCCTTATACTTTTCTATGTTTTCATATGTTAAATGCTTTACCTTGAAAATCTATCTCGAACTCACAACTGATTTGTCTGCTAGTCTTGGGACCACTTCCCAAACACTGTGCTTTACAATGGATTCATATTCATACACCATTGCATCAATGCACACAAGTTTCTCTATTGCTTCCTCGAAAGAGGATGGCTCAATCTCTACAAGACCAGTCATTAAATCCATGTAGCCAATGTACCGATCTAGTGACCTTGTCTGTCTCCACTGATTTAAAGGAGCACCCACATTCTCCCTCGCATCTTGCACAAGTCTCTCAACTCCCCTAGTCCCTTTTCTGCCTTCTCGGGATGGTTATGCTTGAGTAGTTGTCTCCACTCTTTTCTCCTCAATTTGTGGTTGCTCCATAACTTCCTGAGGCTCCTCCTTTGGAGCTAAAATATCCTCTTTTGTTGGGAAAAATACCAGGAGGGGGGGGGGGGGGG
>APFE031200154.1:79265-106814 GCA_000404065.3 Pinus taeda
GGGGGGGGGGGGGGTGAATCAATATTTTAAAAACTCACAATAATAATTTTCTTTTCTGAAATATGTATGTGACTTTATTGAACCCAACTCAAGTATGTACACGACTGTTGTAAAAGAAACTAGTGTATGCTTAGTAAACTTGTAAAACAACTAATCCTTTATCCATTAAACTTAAACTAGAATGTAAGAGATTTATCAGGCATTTGATAAGCAGTAAGCAGGTGCAATGAGAACAAAATAAAATATCACACATAAGAAACACACATGAACACCAAGATTTAAGGTGGAAACCCAATGTGGGAGAAAACCATTGTTGTTTTCGTCTTAGTCTTCAAACTTATTAATATCAAAAACTTCTTACATTCTTGTACTGGTGCAGACTCATGCCAATACACAGGAACCCACCTACTGAAGGCTACAACCTTCACTCGTTCTCCAACTCCTACTGGAAGGGAGATCCAACCCCCTAATCTGATTACCATCTACTACTAGGAGGAAGATTCGACTTCCTTACTGAAGGCCCCAACCCTCAGCAAGATCCGTGGACCATGTTTCATAAGTTTTCACACTAGATCCACCCGCTTTAATACATCACAACTTGTAGATCAACTGAAGAAAACACCAACTTCATTCAAATAGAACAGTGAGATCATTGTCACCAGAACACATAATTGAACTCAGAATACTGCATCAACACATAGAATCAACTGCAACCTTGATCATTCATATGCCAACATGTATATGCTACTTCACTTATGGCAACCCTCGTGTATACACACTTTTCCATAGAGTAACCTGCGTACAAATCTTAATATACTAAAAACTTGTAATTATGAATCAAACACATAGTTGACCAGATTTATTCTGCAATATTCTGTTAGCTTACATAACCCTCATATAGTTAGCAGTATCAATAATATTTTCAACCAATCAACATGTAACCAAATTCAACTTCATCATTCAATTAGTTCTACTTCAGACATTATCGCTCAACCTAAATCAACATGAGGACATCATTGATAGACAACAAAGATACAACAACATTGATTAGGTTGATCATCATTTATGAACAGAAACCCTTCCTTTATGTACGTGACTTTGAAGAAACGAACCTGCGTGTATATGCGACTTAACCGAGACCAACATGCATACAAATCTGCAAATTTTGACCTAAATTTGCGCAGCTCTTCAGAACTTCAGAAAGACCCATATCATAATATTCAGAGATAAAAACATGCGTCAATACTTAGATCTAGTCAATCCATGAGAAGATCATACAATGGAAATTCATTTCAGGTTTCATGATCATAATCCATCATTGTATTCATCGGTGCATAATTATTTCAGATCTATGTCTCAACTATGGCCCTTACAATGCAAATATACTTCATATTGAAGTATTCATCAAAAACCCTTTCACATGCACACTTAGCACTTTGATTTCACATCCTTATATAGTTAGATCCTTAGCCAATACCATGAGTCAAAAATACACTAGTGCCAGTGGTAATCTTGGACGAGATCAAGTAACCGTTACTGCGCTCAATATTATGGGCTAATACTATCGTAAGGACCCTAGGTATTCTTAAATTAGTGCACTAGCATGTACGCAACTTTTCTTCTTTGTACCTGCGTGTATACGTGACTTGGCCTTGACGAACCCGCGTATAGATATTCAAATATTCACCTTTATCAAACTTGTGATTCTGATATGTAAACCTTTGTCCCATCATTGTGTTATTTTGTTCCATCACTCTGTCACCTCTGAACTGACCTATGGATTCATCTAGTTACTATATACTTGTTCTGTTACAAGTTTGTTGCCATCAAGGAAAACACATGCATCATAATGTCATTATCTTCTAGTGGTATATGAAGATCCCTCTCAAGAGAGCATCACATGGCTTCATCTTCGTCAAATTTTACATCCCTTCGCACAACTGTCATTTTGAGGGATGGAAAGTACACACTATATTTGTGGGGAGTTTCTATGTAACCCACAAATACCCCCAATTATGTTATCGATTGTAGCTTCCTTTATTCTTTAGAGACTTGGAAATAAACAAAGGCTCCAAAAATCTTGAAGTGCGACACATCCGACTTTCTCTCCGAGAAATCCTCCTCTGATGTAATCATGCCCAAAATCCAATGAGGACTTCGGTTCTGCAAATAGACTGTTATGTTGCATGCCTCGACCCACAAATGCAGAGGTAGGCCTTGATCATGCAACATCACCCTCCTGGCTCGCACAATGCTACAATTCTTTCTCTCAACAACCCCATTCTATTGTGGGTTGTGAGGTGCTCTCAACTCTTGTCGAATGCCTTATTTTGCAATTTTTTCAAATTCATTCGACACGTACTTATCTCCATTATTACTCCTAAGAGCCTTCACCTTCTTGCCCGTTTCTTTATCAACCAAGGCCTTGAATTCTACGAACTTGGAGAATTTCTCATCCTTCTTTCACATGAAGAAGATCCAACACTTCCGTGATTCAATAAAAATGACAAAATATTTATGCCCGACAGTGGAGGCTATCGAGAAAGGTCCACAAACATCAGAGTGGATCCTTTCAAAGACTACATGTGCTTTGTTGTACCAATCATGGGATTTGGATTTTGTGTACTTCCCCAAGGTATATCCTTTGCATGCATCCTATTGCTCATGTGCTCCTTTTGGGAGGCCTGTGGTTATTTGCCATAGGATCTTCAAACCGCTATGATGCCAATAGCCAAGTCTTATATGCCAAAGTTCACCAACATCACGACTATGCACCTTCTTTGCCTTTGTGCTCAATGAAGCACAATCCTCCACATCTAGCTTGTACATGTTTTTCACACGACAACCGATTTTTTTCCCCTGTCCCGTGGCTATGTGCCTGAGGAATGCATTTCCTTTACTAAAGATGACATCATAACCATGATCTTCCAAAACTATAGTGGAGACGAGATTTTTCTTTAGGCCTGGAGCGAACATGACATCCTTGAACCTGAGGGGGGAGCATGAATCCTTCTGAAAGGTGATTGTACCAATCCTAGTCGCACTATACCTTCCATTTTCCCCCATCTCGATGTGCATCTACAAAACTTTCTCCTCTAGGTCACTGAAAAAATATCTATTGCCATTCATGTGGAATGATGCACCTAAATCCAAGTACCACATGATCCCCATCACTGTGATGGCCATGCATGCAATGAGTGTAAAGTCAAGCTCGAAATGTGAAGTCAAAGCTTCACCTACTGCTCCTCCTGAGGTCTTATTACTTGCTTTCTTGTGTGGACACTTCGTGGTATAGTGCTCGAATTCATAACAATGGAAGCATTTAATTTTCGACAAATATTTCTTCTTGCCCCCTTGGTTAGATTTTGGTTTGGATTGGGATTTCTTCCCTTTTCCCTTCTTTGCCTTTTCATCCAATGCAATTTTTTCTTCATCCTCGCCCTCGGATGAAGTCCCAATTCTGTTATTTTGCCTTATTTCCTCATGTACCAAATCAAACCATAAGCGCTCCCAACTTGGTAGTTTCTCCCTCCCATTCACTGAATCTTGATAGCTATGTCAAATCTTAGGAAGATCCAGAAAGGCTAAGGTTACTAAGTCTTCTTCAAGGAAATTAACACTGACCTCACCAAGTTCATCACAACATTTTGTAAAATTGTTCAAATACTGCAGAATTGTGTCATTCTTTTGCATGTTGATACTTCGAAGTGTATCCTTGAGTGCCAACTTCATATGGTCACTACTATTCTCGAACAATTCTATCAGTGCTTTCCACATCGCAAACAAAATTTCCTTTCCATGTAGTTTCGACACAATATGATCCCGTACTCCCTCCAAGATGATTCTGCTCGCCTTGGCGACATATTTCTTCCATTGAGAAAGGTTCTAGGCATCATATTTTTGAAGTTTTACAACATTTTTCTTGATGTATTCTAGCAATCCATTGTCATCCAATACCGCCTCAATGTGGTCCTTCCATGCAAAAAAATTTGAGGTTCCTTCCAAGGCATTTTCTAGTCTTAGTCCATTGAAGGCCATCTTCTCAGCTCTGAAGAAATCCTACTACAT
This sequence comes from Pinus taeda, assembly GCA_000404065.3. Taxonomy (NCBI): domain Eukaryota; kingdom Viridiplantae; phylum Streptophyta; class Pinopsida; order Pinales; family Pinaceae; genus Pinus; species Pinus taeda. Next base: position 83,334 of record APFE031200154.1, read on the forward strand.
TGATCTTCGAATTTGAACCTTTGAGAAACAACTTTGAATTTCCTGCTATAATGTGAATCCAACTCTAATACCATGTAGAAATTGGGTTATATATTTGCAACTGCTCATGAAGTTTTAATCTAAATCACAAGATACGGATCTACACTACTGCTCTGCGGACATTAATTCACAATTTAGAACAAAAATTTTAGACATGCAAGAAGGAATAACACACATGCAACAAGTATTTTTATCTAGGGAAAGCAATCTGCTAAACACCCTAATGCCTCTTACATTATCAAATGAAATAAAGATGTATTACAATTGCTTTGCTCAACTAAGATCACCTTGCAATTGCACAATCCATGTCTCTACTCACTAAAGGCCTCTAACCCAAACTTCGTCAAATTTTCCCTGACCTTGAGCTCCTATTTCCTTGCGATGTTACTTGAGGAATTATCCCCTATTATTTACTAAATTCCCTTAATTGAATTGCCCAATTCCTTTAGGTTGATCATCTGACTGCATGCAACACCTGTACACTCAAGACTAGTCTACAACGGATGTTACACTGCCTTGGAATCTCCACCTCAACTGGGTAACTCAATTCTCTACAAGCACTAGCTATTTTGGGTTGATTGATCCGTTAACTAGATGATCACTGAGTTTAATTAACGTCTTGTTGCTTAATTGACCTTCCACTAGTTCCTCCAAAAGTTGGAACTAGTTTAACTAAAAACAACCTGAGATAACTGACCTTGATTGCTACAAATTAACAATCACACATGCAACATTGAACTCTAACTCCTCCAACTCTAATTTATTGAGTAAAATGGGTGACACAATCCATTTCACACAAGTTAATATCATCCAATTTGTCAGCTGGCGTAGAAATTTGTTTTTTCTCAATTTAATCAAGGCAAAATCAAATTGAGAATTTCTTGCTACATTTTTCAACAAATTGTTGCACCCATCAATAACAACTCTACCTAGAAGATTTTATAGAGTTCTGATCCGAACTCCCCTCATCAATACCAGTGCTCCCCAAACCATCTTGCAGATATCTTTCTTGAACATTGTTTTTACACCTACAACATTTCTTGCTTACAGAAATCAGATTTCTGACCAATTGAGGAATATGCAGAACAAAAGATGTGTTCTAATCCTTCCACCTTGCAACTTCAACTTGACTTTTCCGTGTCCTATGATTTTGGTCTTCCTTTCACCACCTAGGAAGACATCACCACCATCAAATTTCTCATATTCACAAAACCACTCCCTATGGTTAGTCATATGAAAGAATGCACCTAAGTCAATCAACCATGCCTCGTGATCTACGTGTGTACTTGAAGAAGAAGCCAAGTACACATCCCCACCTTCATCTGAGTTGATTTTCACCTCTACAAAGGGAGAATCATCAGATCCCTTTCCTTTTTCATGGGCTTTAGATCTACAGTCCTTTTTGTAGTTCCCTTCTTTTCTGCATTTCCAACATACCTTTACAAATTTTCCTATAGATTTAGATCTCCTTCTAGAGTTAGATCTCCCACTTGAGGACTTATTCCATTTCTATTCTAGGACCGTCCTCTTACAGACAAGGCATATCCATTTTGGTTCTCCATATTTTTCCGTGTCATCTCCTCCGACAAAAAAGATGGGTCTATTTCAACAAATTTCAAGGTAGTATTACTACTCATGGCAACAACTAGACTATCCCGCGAGTCCAATGGAGAACACAACATATTGATGCACTTATCTTCATCTAAAATTTAATATCAATAGATAACAAGTGACTTACCACAGTATTAAATACATTCAGATGCTTTGTTAACGAGTCTCCATCCTTCATCCTGAGGTTATACAACTTTTATCATAGGAGCAGTTTGTTCACCAGTGACTTAGATTAATACAAAGTCCATAACTCGTCCCACAAATCCTTTTTCATAGCTTCCCCTGATACATTCAAAAATACTGAATATGAAAGACACTAATGTATTGTGTTGCTGGCTTGTTGGGGCTTGACCTAGGTTCATAGTTAATTAGCCAAGCAAATCCTTGTATTACTGGCCCTTTCGGCAATAGTCCACGGAACACGCACTAAGGTCTCACCTAAAATAGTATGGGGGGGTGCTGGAACCAGGTTTCCACACCCTTGAGATGTCTAAGGGTTTGATTCGGTCCGACTGCTCATCCCTGCGCGCAGGTTGCTTTACGCACTTTCCTGGCCTTCGTGCCCTGATATACTTACCTTCGCATAGCCCTAAACAGAGGTTGTGGGGCTTCCACGCTGCTGGAGCAGCTCTCTGCACTATTCCCCTAAGACACACCCGAGATCTTACTTATCTTCCTATACCAGTTAATTATCTTCGTGCAAATGGATGTCTTATGTTATATGTAAATACAACACATTCATATGAGTTCGTGCGGCAAATAAAAAATACACTTGCAATTTATACCCAATCATACATTAAAACAGGAAAAGATACACAGAAATATGGTAAACTTCTCTTTATTAATTGTTCCAACGGTTATAGACTCGACCTGCCCTGCGCACTCAGCTGCAGGGGTCCGGGCACTCAGTTGCAAACTACTAGGCCTCTATGCACTCAACTGCAGGGGTCCGCGCACTCAACTGCAAAGCCTTCTCCTACCCTACAACCCAGAGACACACTTTACACTTGACTCAGTCTCTTAGACTCATCATGCTTCCTCTTTTAGTTATGTTATCTTCGCTATTTTCTACACTTAGAGCCTCGCTCTATTTATACCCGCGGACCATGGGTAGGTTTATCAAGCCGACATTACATTACAAAAACCAGGGCAGACAACCCTGTGACTCTATTATAACTTTGCGCTATGCGCCCACACTTCGTGGAGCTTTTACAAAGGATTTGGTCAAAACTTGGGCTTTACGCCCCAAAACATGCCTTAGGGGGATTCCATGCCCAACAGGCCCCCAACACAAACATCGTGACTCGCCCTTGAGTCACTTTGTCGACGCAGAGATCTTCGCGCGGGGTCCCTCCAACTCTGTCTGAACCCCTGCAAGGTCGGTAGTGCACTGAGCGACTACCTGTTGGATCTCCTGTACATGTTTTTCCAAGACCGCGGTGTCAGAACTACTTCCTTGGACCTGTTCCTGCGTCCCCTGCATTTGTTTATTGTCTCACACCTTTCTCCGGATCCTTGGAACGCGAAGACTGTGCTTCTGTTGACTAGTCAGATAGTCGGGCCACCTGTGTAGGGCTTCAATAGACCGCCATTCACTTTTCCTGGGAAAGGCTCTCCATTTAGTTTGACTAACTACACCACGCCTCCATCTGTGACCTCCTTAACAACATATGGTCCTAGCCAATGCATTCTGAACTTTCCCGGGAATTTATCAAACTTACTATCATACAATAACACTAAATCATTTACCTTGAAGGTGCGCAACTTAAAATGGCGATCGTGTTAGGCCTTCTCGCACTAATTTTTCACCTGCTGATGGAAGCTAGCCAGGAACCGTTCCTCCTCAAGTTCTTCCAACTGCGCGAGCCTCTCTTCCAAGGCTTCGCGGTCCGTCATACCTGTGAGCGCTGCTATGCGTAGACTAGGTACAATATACTCCATTAGCATGACAACTTCCACACCATAAACCAATCGGAAAGGTGTCTGTTCTGTCAGTTTCTTGCACGTTGTCCTATAAACCCATAGTACTGCAGGTACGCGCAGGTCCCAATCACTCCCCTGTGCGTTGCAAACTTTGGTTAGCACAGTCTCCAATATTTTGTTGAATCCTTCCACTGTCCCATTGGCTCATGGGTGATACGGTGTGCTTTTTTGATGATACACTTGAAACTCTTCTGTTAGAGCACTGATGGTTTCGTTCAGGGAATGTGTACTGCAATCGCTCATCAAGATTTTTAGACATCCAAATCGAGTCAACACGTGTTCAAATAAAAATTTCGCAGCCATGGCGGCTGTGTAGTCTTTGGCTGGCTGCGCTTTGGCCCAACGAATCAAGTACTCTATTGCGGTGATAATGTATCTCGCGCCCGTCTTTCCTTGAGGTTTGATAGGTCCTACAAAGTCAATTGCCCAATTTTCGAATGGCTGCAGCGTCATTTTTGGATTCAAAGGAATCTCGTCCCTCTGCGATGGCTTACCTGTCCTTTGACATATATCACAGGCCTTACAATGTGCTTTTGAATCCTGATGAAGGGTTGGCCACCACAACCTTGCGCAGTGTCCTCTTGTAGCGCCCCCATGTGCTTCCGCAAGGATCTGAATTCGTTCAAATTCAAGTACATACCTTCGCAGTATCTCATCATTGCCCATCTTGTATAGGTGCCCCACGATGAAAAAAAATGAGCCGCGCGCACGACCAGTTATTTCTTCTACTGGACTGAGTATTCCTTCGGCACAGTCCCTGTTGTTAGGAAGTGGATTATATCTTCAAAGTGTCCGTCCGCTACGTGCACATTAAAGAGTTGTGCATCAGGTAATCCTTCCTCCAAATTAGTAGGTTCCTCGCCTATCTTAATTCGCGACAAATGATCCGGTCATGCATTCAGGCATCCAGGCTTCACAATGACCTCAAAATCATATTCTTGTAACAATAAGAGACACCTGCATATGCGCCCCCCCCCCAACGCAGGCTTATTGACCAACTATTTTAGCACGGAATGGTCTGTATACATCTTGAAGTGTCCTCCTAGCAAAGAGTGTTGGTATTTCTGGAGTGCATACACCATCACCAACCCCTCGCGTTCAGTGGTGGAATAGTTCTTTTACACTTTAGACAACCTGCGACTTACGAACGCAATAGGGTGATCCAAGCCCTCTCCACCCTCCTGTGTGAGTACTGCTCCTAGCGCTATACACGACACGTCAACATGGACATGAAACTCCACATCCCATTTTGGGAAGGTCAGGATTGGCGCGGAGGCCAATTTCTCCTTTAGTACCTCCAGGCTCTTCATGCAATCATCATTCCAGCAGAACATGATATCCTTTTTCAACAGTTTCTCCATTGGTGCGGTGGCCTGGGCATAGCTTTTGATGAACTTTTTGTAGTACCCTGTATGTCCCAGGGTAGCGCGCAACTGTTTAACACTTCGCGGTGCTTCCAAATTCAGAATCACTGCAATCTTCGTGGGGTCTACCATCGGTCCTTGTTTGCAGACCACATGACCCAACAGGTTCCTAAAGGGAATGAGGAACATACACTTCTTGAGGTTTGACGCGATTTGGTGTCGTTGAAAAGTATCCAACATCAAGCATAAGCTCGCTACATGGTGCTTAACTAATCCAAATACAGTCCAATCATCGAGATAGACCTCTAGGAATTTGTCGATATGTTCTTTGAATGCTGCAACAACTATGCGCGAAAAGATGGCCGACGCGTTTTTTTAACCCAAATGGCATAAAGGTGTATTGAAATCAGCCCCACTCAGTCGCAAAGGTGGCCTTTCTCTTGTCTTTCGGCGCGATTTTGATTTGGTGGTACCCCGAGAACCTATCGGTAAAAGAATATACTTCTTGTCCACCGACATTTTCCAATACTTCATCTGTGAATGGTGTTGGAAATGGGTAGTGCACACATGCGTCATTTAATTTTCTGAGGTCCACACATATTCTTATCTCACCCTTCTGCTTCTTTTGCTGCACTACCATAGGGATTACCCAATCTGATTCTTCCACTGGCTCAATGATTCCAACTGCGAGCACTTTGTCTAGTTCTACACGGACCTTTTCCTTGTACTTCAAAATCAAGTGGTAAGGCCTCTGCTTAATTGAATTCGCGTCGGGTTTTAAGGTGATCTTCATCATCCCTAGATCGCCAACGATCCCTTTTAAGTCCGTGATCTTGGTTGAGAATAAGTCCTGGTACTCGCGGAGTAACTCAGCGACCTTATCCACTGTCACGTTATCCCAGTAGTCGTCAAGCGTTGCATACTTAGGTTCGGCTTCCATACCAATGTTCACCTACTTTGTCCTTACTAATGTAGTTATGTCAGGGTCTTCAATCAATGGCCCTTGAACCTCGCGATAGCCTTCCTTTTCTGGAATGTTAACTTTTCGTGGATCTTCATCATCTTCTTCAGTATTCACGTTGTAACACTCCAGCGCGCAGCTCAGCTGGGTCACCCATTCAGGCTGAAGCATTACTATTGGCTCCTGGGGTATTTTAAAGATAGCTACTTTTACTGCTTGTAGCACATCATCAACAGTATCCCACCAATGATCCTCAAATGTGAAGGTTAACAGGAATCCTTCGCGCAAGATATCCCATTCACTTGTTCCATGGCGAAGCTCCATCTCTATATCCCAGTTCATGGGTATAATATCCAGGGTATGATAGAACAGGTGTACCCACTCAGGTTGTGGCTCTTCCCCATAGAATTTTGTCCATTTGGCGAGGTGCGCACGTGGATCATCCCGTTCGTCATACTTGTCTTTTAACCACATCTGAGGCTTCCCAAATTACATGCGCATCATCCTCCTACATTCGTGCCAGTCTGCAAAGCTTCTTTGGTGCGTACCCCACCACCTCGTGGGCGTGGCACATAGTACCCATTTCAAAGCTTCGAAATATTGTTGTTTCGGCACTTCTCTTTCAAATATGTTCAGGAAGTCATCCACCTCACTTAACATGTCATACGTAGACAACTCCCTTACCTCTGTTGATACGTAGCGCAACAATCTTGTCATCATGTTACAGTTCAGCGTGGTTACCTTGTGTAACCGGTTTTGCCATCGTTCTATCTCCTCATCAGAATCCGATGTGCAGGAGCTTTCATGCTCCCATGAGATTCGTCCATCCGCAGTCGGATTCACCCAGTCTTGCTCTTGCGCGGTTATCTTGTAGATGCAGTCCAAGTCATCGTCGTTGTCGTAGTCGTGCACCGGTTCCGTGTAAAGCGATCCTTCTGCAGGGTCCAAAGGTAGAACCACGCGCAGAGACTTTTTCTCAAAAATCATCTTACGCTTCTTCATATTTATCACCCCATTCATGTCAGTGGTCCAATCTTTTCCTAATAGCGCAGGGTAGGGATTGCTATCATCAACAATCTCTATCACTTCAAAATTTGCTAGCGCGCTTGCTCCTTCGATATCCATTGTGATTCCCTGTAATCTCCCCATAAGTAGGATCTTTTGCTGGTTCACCATTCGCAGTTGGATAGGAGACCATTGTAGTGTAGGCCTTCCCATGCACTCCCATGTCTTCTTCGGCAAGACGTTCGCCTCCGATCCTAGATCTAGAATCATTTGGTCCATCTCATATTCTCCAATCTGCGTGGTCAATCTCATCTCCCTTCCCATTCGCGTTGTGTGCTTTTTAAACTTCTGGACTACGTGTGGTTCTCCTTGTGCAGTCCCAACGCATATATTTATGAGTCCTTGCAGTGCCTTTATAGCCTTGTTGTCATGCAACAACTTCATGCATGTTTCCAGGAACATGGTGAGCATCGATGGGTCCATTTTTGGCTCCAGTCTGTCCTTACTTCCTGATGTTGAGGCATCAGCGAAGCTCTTCTTGGCTTCCATGAAGGTTTCCTTAGTGCGCTCCAAATCAAACTCTAGTTCCTTCGTTGGAGCCTTGCGAACCCAAGTACTTTCTTCAGGTTGCTCGCGTTTGTCATCTCCTATCATAATTCCACTTCGAAGCACAATATTCACATTAGGATCTTCCTCACGCAGCTTAGACCTCACCATTTGCAGGTTCTGAGTCGGGGGAGGTTGGAGTGCTCCTTTATCACACAACCTTGCTATCAGTGTGGGACAATCCTCTGTCTCATGATCAAACAATGTACAATACAAGCATGATGGTCGCGTTGGATTCGTACAATCATGGCATGATGTCCTGGCCCTCCATAATTGTAACATATCAGTTGTCTGTGACCTCTTTCTAGTCCTCCTCCACCTTGGCCTCGTTTGCGCCCCTGAAATCCGGTTCGCGCCATCCTTGCATTTTGGTCAAGGGGCCGTGTTTTGGCCTAAACTCTGTAGGTAGGAGTTTGATCCATCCTCAACTCGTAACTTTTACAGGTGCACTCATCATGGCCTACTGATCTACAGAAATTACAGAACAACTGTTGTGCATTATGTGTGTACTTCTGCAATAAATGGTAGTTATCTGCAACATTCTTTCCTTCTATCTGATAAATCGCACACCAAAATGCAGGCGCTGCGCTCGGTTCTGCTTGTGCCTCCGGTCTCAATGGCATTGGTCCTCCTCCCGCGAGGTAATTCGTGAACACTGGGTAGTGGTCCTTGTCATGTCCCTGACTCTTTCATTTTATGCACCATACCTCATTGCGCACCTTTGGGCGGGCTGTCCTGTCTTGTTTCAAACTCTGCATCTCAAGGCACAATTTTTTCAACTACGCGTGAATTTGCTGAACCCCTAGGTTGAGATCCTGTATTAGGGTCTCATGCAATCTCATCACAACCTTCAAGGCCTCGGCCTAAGTTTTTATCCTCTGTTGTGACAACACATTCCTTAGATACGATGTTAACGATGCTACAAACCATTCACAATGTTGTCCATCTATCAATGTCATGTTGGCTTCGCGAATTGTGCACTTCAGTCTCTGATCCAACTCCCAAGGGGTCTCGCCTGGTAGCATTGTGATTTCCTTGAACCCAATGATCGAATGTGCCTCTAACTTTGACCTGATAAATTCTTTATTTAGTGCAACTTGGATATCCGCGATCCCCACATTCGGATTGTCATTGGAGTGCTTAATATACCAAGTCAGTGTGTGATCCTGTAGAGTGCTGACCAACATTGATTTCTTTATATTGTCATCCGTAACTCAATGCGCTTCCCATACAAATTTTATCACGAACCAAAACTGGTATGGATATTCATTCCCTACTCCCTTGAACACTGGAAACTTTATTGCACTCGCCATATTGATTTGTGGTGGTAGCGGAGGTGGTATGGGCAAAGATGGGGGTGAAGATGGTGAAACTGGCGGCGGTGTGGGTGGGGGTGGTATGTGCGGAATCCTCTGCCTTATCAAATTGATCACACTTCTTGGTGAGACCTTCGTGAGCTCTTCCTCGTCCCCTCACGGAGGTGAAATCAAGGCGCTAGTTTCTAGTTCTGTACTATCTTCGTTTCTGTAGATTCTCCCACTTTGCGTAGCCCCAAACATCAATTTATTCGCATAACCTGTTTTTCACACAGTAGCATTTTAACCAAGTGTTCAAAGATTTAACTTACTTACCTCGTGGCCCTTTGAGGAATCGACATTCTGCCTCGCTATAACTAACTGAAGTATCTACCGCAAACTCGGTGATGAATCCTCCTATAATTCGATCGAGCCAGTGATCAACAACGCATGTGATCTTATCCTCCGATGCTTCCAATCTATGCACCAATTTTGGTGTCCACACAATAGGTCTGTTGAGTTTACACCTTCCTTGTCTATCTGCTAGCTTCGCGATCCACTCATATAGCTCAGTGGGGAAAGATGCGAAGAAAATTTTGTGGATCTCTGTATATAAGTAACTGTCTAACCACTCTTCTTTTGATAATCGCAGATTCCTGTTTTCCTACGCCACGAACTCGTGAATCTTTCTGTCCAACCAATCTTCAATTCCTTTCTTTATCGAATTCTAGTGATACGACATCAGACATCTCTATGTAGATCTCGATCCCACTAACGAAACCATTTGTTGGCTTGTTGGGGCTTGAACCAGTTTCAGAGTTAATTAGCCAAGAAAATTCCTGTACTAATGGCCCTTTTGGCAACAATTCATGGAGCGCGGACTGAGGTCTCACTCGAAGTAGTATGGGCGGGTGCTGGAACTAGGTTTCTGCACCCTTGAGATGTATGAGGGTTTGATTCAGTCCAACTGCTCGTCCCTGCGCATAGGTTTCTTTGCGCACTTTCCTGGCCTTCGCACCTTGATATACTTACCTTCGCACAGCCCTAAACAGGGGTTGTGGGGCTTCCGCGCTGTTGGAGCATCTCTCTGCGCTATTCCCCTAAGACGCACCTGAGATCTTACTTATCTTCCTATACCAGTTAATTATCTTCGCGCAAATGGATGTGTTACGTTATATGTATTTATACAACACATTCATATGAGTTCGCGTAGAAAATAAACCATACACTTGCAATTTATACCCAATCATACATTAAAACAGGAAAAGATACACATAAATATGGTAAACTTCTCTTTATTAATTCTTCCAATGGTTATAGACTCAACCTGCCCTGCGCACTCAGCTGTAGGGGTCCGTGCACTCAGTTGCGGACTACTAGGCCTCTGTGCACTCATCTGCAGAGCCTTCTCCTACCCTATGATCCAGAGACATACTTTACACTTGACTCAGTGTCTTAGACTCATCATGCTTCCTCTTTTAGTTATGCTATCTTCCCTATTTTCTACACTTAAAGCCTTTCTCTATTTATATAATCCCATGGTCTACGGACCATGGGTAGGTTTATCAAGCCGACATTACATTGCAAAAACCAAGGCGGACAACCCTGTGACTCTATTATAACTTCACGCTCTGTGCCCACACTTCGCGGAGCTTTTACAAAGGATTTGGTCAAAACTTGGGCTTCAAGCCCCAAAACATGCCTTGGGGGGATTCCATGCCCAACATGTGCTCTTTGCCTTTTGATATAACTTTTCCTCGTCTTCTGTCGATATTCATGTTAGTATCGTACCCGAATCTACAACAATCCATTGATCTATGCCCACCAACAGATCCTCCATCCTGAGCTTCCACAACTCAAAACCTTTCTATTGAATATCTCAATCTCTATCTTTCCACTATTTGTCATCTCCTTTCACCATAAGAATAGATCCCACAGATCTCCCATTGTAATAGGGTCTACCACGGGCCCGAGTAAAAAACCTCAACTACAAAGGAATCCCTTTGAAGTTGAAACAACTCAGATACCAAATGTAGGTTTTAGCCCTGTACATAAATTACCTGGAAATGAATTCTTAAAAAAAAAAAAAAAAGATATACAATGGAAAGAACATAAAAATATACATAGATATTTTCTCCTGGAACCCAAAACCAGGAAAACTAGATTGATTTTTAATTATATTCCCTTCAATGTTACAATACATTATATACATGCCAAAACATTCATAAACCAAAACCCATTAACCTTGAATTTAAACATAACCATAGTTCCCTTGGCTAGATCTACAAAATGCCATGGGAAAAAACCATCATGCCCAAAACCATGCACAAAACCATGGGTAGGTCTGCCTTCCATCCTTGGGTCTGCCAAACCATTATTGGGCCCGTATAAAAAAACACGGGGCACTGCACCAAACCCTGTATAAGGGGGCAAACCCCTTGACAGGGGGGGGACACTGCCCCCCCGTGACCCCCTTGTTGTGCCCAACACAAAATAACAACAAATGGGACTAGTCGTGGAAAGAATATAACCCATACCCAACACTTTTTTCATGTATTATTCTTCCTTATTTTTTTCCTTATTCCTTTTTCATTTTCCTCATTCAGGGTTTAATCAGTTAGTTGAGTTCCTTACTTTACATTATGTCCAAATTTATTTCTCTACAAATTCTCACCTCCACATGGAACTCACATGTGAGATTTGGACTACAAAACACTTCACTTATGTTTGAGTTGATCATTTCCCCACACTCCATCTCCACACCACATTCTATTTTCACTACACTCCACTACTCTACAATATACTATCTCAACCATCCACACCTATACATCTCACCTATGCACCAAAATCTTGTGTGCATGTTGAGATTCCAAACACTCCATTCTTGCTACGTTCCCCTGTTCTACACTCCATATTGTCATTTTACACGTTGTGACCTAACACATGAGCACAATATAAACAAGCTAGCAATATAATGTAGCATGATGCCACATGGAAAGCAAGAGATCACTTATCACATAGGTGATAAACTATAAAATACCACATGACATTGGGTAGAGATGTGGCTTGCATATTTCCCTTGTTCTGCACTCCACGTTTTGTTTTCCACATTATGACCTATGATTAGACATAAGAAATGAGCCAAAAGATAAACAAGCTAGCATATTTCCACATGGAAGGAAAGAGATTACTTACCGTGTGGGTAATACATCATAGAATACCATGTGACCTTAAGTAAACCTGTGACTAATTGGGAAGGCATGCATATAGTGACACAAAACCAAATTGTACATATGACAAATAAGTATACAAGGAAGCATTCCATCGGTGCATATGGTATAAATATCCAAAGGTAAATTCGATGGCCAAGAATGGACTTGGGTATAGATCTATGACTACTATAGGTTTCCCTTTAAGGTAGCATTTAATTCCTACTATCGTGAATCAAATTACTTCAAAGAGGGATCATCATAGAGCTACAAAGGAAAACAAAATGTTGGAAATTATAACCCATGACAACAAAAGCGATCTTAATTCGCCACATGTTAATGAAGATGAACAAATTAAAGCAATAAATGAGGATTTGGTTTGAATAGATAGGTTACTTTTTGCTGTTTTATGGGTTGTTTGGAAAGCACAAAACAAGAGCATATACATTTGCTATGGATGGTGGAGCCACTTTGGACATTTTGTGGCATTTTGATTAATCATAAGATATAATTAGGGTACAGACAATGGTTAATGAAGGGGTCAGTTTCAAGGATTAAGGGGTTTTATTCTTCAAGAAAGCAATCCTAAATATCAAGAGGATCAACATTGACTGTGTTGGATGAAGCTTTTGGCTTGATGCATTTTGCTATAGTCATCGATGAAATAAGTAGACTATTGTACTAGACCATCGATATCTAGATTTCCTTTTGATATCTAGATTCCCTAACTAATATTAATATGTAGACTAATGTACTAGACCATTTTGGATTTATCCAAAGTAAGATACCTTATTTTATTCCTTCACTAGCATTTCAAGCCCCTCCCAATCCATTGGTCATGATTGAGATTCAACCATCATTACTCTAAATTGTGATTTTGTTGTTTTAGTGGACTTAATGACTATTTGAGGATACTTGCCTCATTGAATTTATATACAAGAAGCCTTTATTGAGTTAGAAAACAAGAAGCCAAATTTGAGAGAAGAATTGTTTTTTTTTGTGTAGTGTGAGACCTCCTTGGTGTCAAAAAAATTGCATTAATTGTTCCTATGGACTTGGCATTTGTAGTGCAATCTTGGGGGACAAAAAAAATTAAAAATGCCCCTCCACATCCCACAAACCTTGCCTAGCGGAGTGCCCAACCCATGCTTAACATAGCTTTTACATATTTTTCCATGAAAGGAATGTATCATCATTGTTTCATAACCATATAAAAGGAATCTACTATAATATGTCATAATTGTGTGAAAGGAATCAATTCCCCACACTCCATCTGTAATGATCCTAAGTGTCAAAAATCTATCATAGGGAAATATTTCACACACGACACACTTATGCTACAAGGATTCCCTTCAAGGATTCCCTTCCAATGAGCATGTGCCCTCTTTCACTACTACACTATTTACCCGAGAAAACAAATTTAAACAATAAAAAAATAAAAATAATATAAACTCTCTCAAAAATAAACAATAACTACACTTGAAAAATATCAAAGCTATATAAAATAAAGTGTCAAAGATATTGATATAATAATAATGTAAAATAAATTAAATATACATACCCATTACTCATGTTTTACAATCAAACTCATGTAATAATTATATTAATCACCCAAATTTAGATGTCAAACACTTTAAACTATAAAATAATTAATTTTAAAATTTTAATTCAATAAAAATATATTTAATTTAATACTTATACTCACAATGAAACCAGATATGATTAAAGGGGAAAACAAAGATATCTCAGTGATGGTCTGAATGTGGATGGAACCTGAAAAAAAGATAATGAATGAAGACTTGTTCTTTATTTTAAGGATTATTGGTTAGAAATTAGGCAATCAAATTCAATTCAAAATATTAGCTGGATGTTAAAAATATATAATTTTTTTAATAGATTGAAATTTCATATCTTATGGTTGGATTCTCAAATTTATGTGAAAAAAATTAAGCCTAAAATTAAATTTATGATTGGATTATCAAATTTATGTGAAAAAAATAAAGCCTAAAATTTATGATTGGATTATTAAATTTATGTGAAAAAAATAAAGCCTAGCTGTATGAGCGGATGAAAAAAACATCAACAAAACTTTTACGGTTTGTATTTTCTCTTAACCATTTATCTGAAAGGCAGAATCGCATGTTGCTTCATCCAACTGAGAAAACCGAATAAAATTATCCATTTGAACAATCAGCTATGCCGAGTTAAGTACTTGAAAGTATATGAAATTAGGTTGCTCAAAGAATATTAAAAGAAAATTAATAAACAATGCGAAGGATTTATGGATGATGAGTGGAATGTTATGTGAAATTAAGTTGATTAAAGAATACTAAAAGAAAATTAATATAACATTGTAAAAGAAGAAAATATAAAATTGGAATCAGTAATTAAATATAGCATTGTAAAAAAAGAAAATATAAAATTGGAATCAGTAATTGGGATGGTTTTTATTGGAGCGCAGATTTTTTTTTGTTATTATCATTATAACTATTAAGTATATTATGTTTGATTTTGTCAATTATAATCATTAAGTGTATTAATGGATTGTTAATAGATTTTTAATTCAAATAATAGAAAAATTGATAATCACTAAATGCAATATGTCTGATTGTGTTAATTATCATTATAATCACTAAATGTATTAGACAAACTACTCAACTAGATAACAGTTAATTGTAATATCAATTCTAAAAAACAAGTTATTTACCACATTACTTGAGATAAAAAAATTTAACAAAACTTCATAATATTTGACCAAACACATTTACATAGTTTACTAAGTGAACTACTCAAAAGAAAATTATAATTCATTTTAAGCTTTGTGAAAAATGTATTGATATCCAATATGGTTTATGGATGCTGACCCCTATTTCTATTTATTTTTGTTTTGATTTTTGTGAAGAAATGTAAGGAACTTTTGTTTATACTCCTAAATAGTATTTTCAGTAACAGAGGTATATTAATAAACCTCAATTTTTGTGAAGAAATGTAAGGAACTTTTGTTTATACTTTTAAAAGTATTTTCAGTAACAGAGATATATTAAAAGACCTTGCTTTGAGCTTGGAATCACACATTTATGGTTATAGAAATTCAAAATAAATTCACTTTTTATCAACAAAACTGTTGAACTTTTCAAAAAGATTACCTATTTTTCATTAACAAAAGAGTCCAAAAGACAGAAATTACATCATATATTCAGGCTGATCAATCTGGGCTAGAGATATTTTAAGATCCTATTTTCACTCCCTAATGCTTCACACTTAACATCAGAGGAGTTTGCACAGAGGCAACATTTGTGCCCTAGATAAAAGTATCTGGTTAGCAACCAGGCAAAACTAGAATAGCCCTTCTATGCATAACGGTATTATCCTTCCAAAAAGTGTCATATCCTGTTAGCAACAAGGCAAAACTACAATAGCCCTATGTATGACAGTACCATTCTTCCAAAAATATTATCAGCAGCAGGCTGCATTACAGAAGCAGTTAGTCAAAAAAGCACAGGATGATCCTCTGGGTATTTTTTTCTGTGTGCACGGGTCCAGTTACATAGATTTAACCTCGCTTGCTTCTTTTATTACTCTGCCAATAATGTTGTTGTGTCCTCTGTGTCGAATCCAGGGGTTGGTTCGACAGAGCACTTGCTTTACGCTTCAGATTTGGCGCATCAAGCTGAATTCTATCCAACTGAGGAAGCTCGCTGTCGGGGATTGGGGCAGGAGCAGAGCTCTGCGGGCCCTTCTCTTTCTCCTTACCAGCATCCTCAGACATCTTCACCAACAAAACGCCAATGAACAAGGATGGGAAATTCTTGAGCCTCTCAGAGATGGATGGCCTGAATGAGGGTATTTTCAGTTCCAGCTTCAATTTATAAGCCAGCTGTGGTACCAGGAAAATTTGAGTACAGATGATTAATGTTGAATTTATCAGTTAGATTCGAATCAATATGCTGAGCTTGGAGACAAACATTATGTATTCTGCAACAGAATTATTGACGTTAGAATTTATAAGTTATCTGTGTGACGAGACAGATTCGATGAGATATGTCGATCTTCAATCTTTTATACAAACATTAAGATCCAGACGGACATTATGTACTCTGCAACACAATTATGAATTTATAAGCTATTTTGATGAGATAGGTAGGAATTATGATTTTCTTGAGTAAGAGTGTGAATTTTAATTATTTAAAATGTGTTTTCAATAAATCCATATTCTACAAAACTTTTACTAAATTTTCACAAATTATAAAGTTGAAATTTAGTAATTCTAGAAATCTTTCGCAAATTATAAAATTGAGATTTATTAATCAGAAAATTTCGAATTCAACATCTTTAAAAACCCTACTCAAGCTACAAAATCTTGAAAACCCTACTCAAATTACAAAACTAAAACTTACATATCCAAGAAATCCCACCGAAATTAAGACAAAATTGACCGAAAAGATGTCCTTCTCAGATCTATGCACGTTTGGTGTTCGATCATTATCAATCCCGAAACTCGAAACTTGATGTGAGCTTCTGAACAAATTGTCGACCAGAGATGTAGGTCATCGTTGGTTTGAAGCGGATTGGACCACACAAATGAGAGTGTCCCCGGGACATGAAATGACAGTGAGCGGTTCATTTTCATGGTTTCAGTACCCCGGCTATTGAAATTCTGCCACGATGGGTAGTGCATTTTCCTGGGTATCAGTACGCTTGTCAATTCTGCCACTACCCATAAATGGGTGTAAAATGTCAATTCTGCCACTACCCTTAAATGGCTGTAAAAGGGCATTGCTCCGTTTTCAGGGTTTATATTTCCCTTCAGAGCAATCCAAGCCGACCAATGAGAGATGATCCATACTGCTTATCCGCCATGATAAGATAAAATTCAGAGCAATCCACGCCGACCAATGATAGATGATTCATACTGCTTATCCGCCATGATAAGATCAAATTTTAATTCGGACACTGAAATGACACTATTGGGCGGCGTCGTTCTCCGGACTCGCAGATTATGATCTGATTTCTCACGTACTGTTAATCCCTTCCGCAAACACATTAAAAATAAGTTAATTGTTGAATTTGATCCGGTTTATTTAATATTTTTGAATTTAATTAAAATAAACCTATTAAAAATATTTCTTTGTTAATTGTTGAATTTGATCCGGTTTATTTAATATTTTTGAATTTAATTAAAATAAACCTATTAAAAATATTTCTTTTCCTGGGGTATAAGATGCTCGAAATTAAATAATAAATTAAAATTAATTATTTTAGTCGGTAGATTTTCACAAATTTGATAATAGTTTTTGGAATACTGCATAAGATTAGTTAAGTCGTATTTAGTATTTTAAAAATTCTCACCATTAAATTATTATTATATTATTTGAATTCTAGAAATTCTCATCATTAAACTAATTATTGTTTATTAGAGATTTTTCCACGTAAATCACATGATATTTTATTTGTCGATGCGTTTTGAACCAACTAGTGTGGTTCATCGTCAGCACAAGTTGAAGAATCAGATCTAGCTATGCATGTTAAATAGTCAGCGCAGAGCATCCAACCACTAAATTCTAGACCAGGTAACGACCATATTGACTAACGGCTAAATTCACTGAGAAATGGCTAGTTAGACCGGATTAGGAGCATAAGCTTATTAAGTTAATATTAAAATTGATAATTAGTTATATTCTTATTAAATTAAAAGTTAAAGGAACATATGAATATAGAAGTTTTAACCATATATATTAAATATATATATTATACTTTTAAATATGATAAAATTATAAATTAAAAAGTTAATTATAAAAGTTGTTACCTAAATATATAAATATTAGAGTGATTTAAGGGTTAGAAAGAATTTTTAATATATTATTTAGCATATTATCATAGATTGATTTCAAGATTAAAATAAATAAGATTAATTTAACTTGATTATTAAATTGATAGTTAGTAATATTCTTATTAAATTAAAAGTTAAAGGGCCATATGAATATAAAAGTTTTAAACTATCTAAACTTTCAATTATAAATATATGTTAAAAATAATATTATTAATAAAGTTATTAATATATTAAGTAAAGGAGTGATTTAGGGTTAGAAATATTATATTATTATTATTATTATTTTTTAGCAAATTATCACAGATTGATTTCACGATTATTTTTCTTTTTTAATTAAGTTAAAATTATTAGAATATAACTAATCGCATGAACAAAATGTTATTAAAACCTCAAACTAAATCAACTACTCATCAAAGAACAAAGGCTATCGGATACGGGAAACAAGGGGAAATGTACCAGGAAGAAAACAAGAACAAGATATAACCTAGGGGTGAGGGGGGGAGGGGGGGTTGGTGAGGAAGAAAATGACTAGGAAGGGAGGGTTGGGATCCAACAACTACTGATCTTCCAGCCATCCTCTCTATTGAGATTGCTCGACCTTTCTTCAATTTCAAGGGCCTCCCTAAATTTCCAGTGATGGAAATGCAAAACCCTAGCAATAACACTAGCCTCCTCAATACAGACATGATGATTGGTTTTCTCCACTTGTTCTGCTAAAGCGGAAGACTTGGTTCTCCTATGCTTAAAGTCAACTGCGTGTTCACTAATCCTTTGATTAATGGAGTGACCAGTCTCACCAATATAGGGGGTCCCACAGGAACAAGGAATGATATATACTCCTTTCATGTCCTTAGGGTCGATAGGATCCTTCACAAATTTGAGGGACCTATGAATGGTGTTAAGGGGTCTAAATGTTGAGGGGACATTATGCTTCTTCAGAATCCTCGCAATCCTATTAGTGGTTCCCTGAACATACGGAAGATGGACACCTGGAATCCGTTCTTTCGGTTCTCTTTTAGATAACGAATTCTTGGTTGCTTTGAGAAAGCCTTCTGTCCCATGTATCTACTATAACTGTTCTCCATAAATACATTCAGCAGATGGGATTTATCCTCATCGAAGCTCTTTTCATCAGAGATCCTTATGGCACGAGTAGCAAGGGTGTTGAGGACCCCCAACTTCTGCGCTGGGAAATGACAAGAACTAGCATGAAGATACTGCTCCATATGTGTTTTCTTACGAAACACTCGGTGGGAGAGGGAACCATCACAATTTTTAGAAATAAGAATATTAAGGAATGAGAGGCAACCATCTACTTCTTGTTCCTTGGTGAACTTGATGGCCACGGATTGACTGTTGAGATGATTGAAGAAAAGATCTAACTCCTCTTGGCCATGAGACCAGATGACATTAGTGTCATCTACATATCTCTTCCAAAGCTTAGGGAGGAGGCCGACTGAGTTTAGAGCCTTGGACTCAAAATCTTCCATAAAAATATTAGTAACAACCGGGGATAGGGGTGAGCCCATGGCAACCCCACAGGTTTGCTCAAAGAACTCTCCTTCAAAACTGAAAAAGGTCGAAGTGAGGCATATCTCAACTAACCAAGTGGTATCAGGATCTGTCAGACGGTTGATCACCTCCATGGCCTCATTAATAAGGATGCA
Organism: Pinus taeda; assembly: GCA_000404065.3. Taxonomy (NCBI): domain Eukaryota; kingdom Viridiplantae; phylum Streptophyta; class Pinopsida; order Pinales; family Pinaceae; genus Pinus; species Pinus taeda. The sequence goes on from APFE031200154.1 coordinate 102,904, forward strand.
AGTGTAAAGGGAAACAACATCAAAACTGACAAGAATGTCTCCAGAGTCCAGGTTATATTATTTATTATTGATTTGAATTTACACTAAAATCTATATATATATATATATATATTATATATAAATATATATATATTATAATATAATTATAATCTAATAACTACATGATTAATAATATAAATTTATTTTTTTATTCCAAGAACTCTCATTATTAAATTAAAAAATAAAATTATTTTCAAAAAGCATATGTTTAAATAATTATAATCAAACAATTACATGATTATTTACATAAATTTATATATCATAAAATAAAAAGTTTGTGAACTATTTCAATCTATCTATATTATCATAAAATAAAAAGTTTGTGAACTATTTCAATCTATCTATATTTTTATGGATCAAATAATTTCATTGTATTTTTTTAGAACCCTCATAAGAATATTTTATTAAATCAAACTCCACTCCTGTAGAACAATTAAGTATAATGATTTTTTTTTAAAGTTAGTTTTATGATGATATTTATTAGTTATTTTACTATTCTAAAAGACACAAGGTTTTTGGAGGTGTAGATTCTCCAGAACATTTGTAGATATAGACAAAAAACTCATTGTTAAGGAATAGTTGTGATCCAAAATGGATTTTGGATAGGCTCCTAAGTCTAAGTGTTCCTCATAGAGGAAAAATGAAAGTCCAAGGAAGTTCCTGGAACTAGCCCCATTATAGAGATCGTCTCATTCTGAATCTACTACAACTTGAATGGGCAAAAACTGACTTAGGATGCAGAAGTTATCACAAAATGAAGCTGCTTTTTTTCCTTTGGAAAAAGAGGCAAAATCCCCTAAGAGTGGGTCCTAAAAACCCTCTAAGTCTTCAAAAAACCCAAAAACTAGCGCAAAAGAAGAACCTTTAAAAAAAAGACGGATAACACTATCGGGAGGCAAAAACATGAAGAAATAGTGGAAAAATAGGTTTATCGGTGGTCAAAGGCACAACGCATAGGTGTCATCGGATCTGGCCGATCAACGGTCCAGATCCAATCAGCATATCTTTTCTAGCTTCAACTGTCCATCTTCCAACACTGATCGTATGAAATGGTACTTGAGCTGTATGTGTTTAGTCCTGGAATGAAATGCTGAGTTCTTTGCAAGATGAATGGCACTTTGGCTATCACTGTATAACGTGCCCTTATCATGCTCCTTACCCAATTCACCCATAAACCTTTGTAACCAGATCATTTCTTTACTAGCCTCTGTAGCAGCAACATACTCTGCTTCTGTTGTTGAAAGTGCAACAACACTTTGGATTTTTGAAACCCAACTGACAGCTGTTCCACAAACAGTGAATACATATCCTGTAGTGCTCCTCCTGTTATCTCTGTCACCTGCCATATCTGCATCAACATATCCCTGTAGAGAAATGTTTGAACCACCAAAGCATAATGCTTGATCTGTGGTACCTTTCAAATATCTGAGAATCCATTTCACTGCCATCCAGTGTTCCTTTCCTGGATTGTTCATGTACCTGCTTACAACTCCCACTGCATGTGCAATATCAGGCCTTGTACAGACCATTGCATACATTAAGCTTCCAACTGCTGATGCATATGGAACTTTAGACATATAATCCACGTCTTCTTGGGTCTTTGGGCACAATTCCTTACTAAGTTTGAAATGGCTAGCAAAAGGTGTACTAATTGGTTTTGCATTGTACATATTAAATCTTTGCAACACCTTTTGTATGTACTCATTCTGAGACTGTTAATTTGCGAGTTTTCCTGTCTCTAGTGATTCTCATAGCAAGGATTTATTTTGCAGCTCCCAAATCTTTCATTGCAAATGAATTTTCCAATTTTCTTTTGAGCACATTTATTTCCTACATGTTAGATCCTGCAACAAGCATGTCATCTACATACAATAACAATATAATATAGCTGCCATCATTTTGCTTTTTCAGATAAACATAATGATCAGAGTGACATCTAGTATAACCTTGTTCAGACATAAACTTGTCAAATTTTAGATACCACTGCCTTGGAGCCTGTTTTAAGCCATACAAGCTCTTCTTCAACCTACACACAAGTTTCTCCTTCCCTTTCACTTCATATCCTTGTGGCTGCTGCATATATATCTCTTCCTCCAAATCCCCATGGAGAAAGGCTGTCTTTACATCTAACTGCTCAAGATGCAAATCTTCAGCTGCTACAAGACTCAAAATAGTTCTGATTGAAGTCATTTTAACAACAGGAGAAAATATTTCATCAAAATCAATACCTTTCTTCTGTGCAAACCCCTTCACCACAAGTCTAGCTTTGTACCTCTGTTTTCCTCCATCTTCTTCCTTCAACCTGTAAACCCATTTATTCTTCAATGTAGTTTTTCCTGCAGGCACCCTGACTAAATCCCAAGTCTGGTTATGCATTAAGGAGTCCATCTCTTCTTCCATGGCTACCTCCCACTTCTTCCTGCTTTCAACCTGCATTGCTTCTTCATAACATTCGGGTTCACCGGAATTAGTCAACAATAAATAATATAATGAAGGAGAGTATCGTTCATGGGTCTACTTATCCTAGTAGATCTTCTAACACCACTTTCAGGTGTTTGGGGTGCCTGTTGTAGTTGTGATGGTTGCTGTTGTTGTGGTTGTTGATTATTATTATTTTCAGGCACCTTTACTTTTTCAGTTATTTCATCAAGAACTGTGTATTCCTTTTTTTCTTTTTCCTGTTTCTTTTCCTGCAACTGATTCTTATACAAGACCTTTTCATTGAATATTACATCTCTGCTCCTAATGATTTTGTGATTTTCATAATCATATAAGCGATAACCAAAATCATTAACACCATATCCAATAAAGGTACATTTCTTTGACTTTGCTTCAAGCTTTGTTCTATTTTCTTTATCAATATGGACAAAGGCCTCACAACCAAAAGGCTTTAAAATAGAGTAGTTTACCTTTTTACCTGTCCATGCTTCCTCTGGCACACCACCATCCAAGGAACTTGAAGGCCCTCTGTTTATTAGATAAACAACAGTATCTACAGCATCTGCTCAAAACTGTAAAGGCAATCCTGCATGCAATCTCATGCACCTTGCACGCTCCATGATTGTCCTGTTCATCCTTTCTGACACACCATTTTCTTGTGGTGTTCTTGGAACTGTTTTTTGTCTGCGAATTCCATGTTCTGAACAGTACTTATCAAACTCTTTGCTGCAATATTCGCCTCCATTGTCTGATCTAAGACACTTCAATTTCTTTCCCGTCTCAATCTCAACCAAAGCTTTCCATTTCTTGAAAGTATCAAATACATCAGATTTATTCTTAATACAATAAATCCAAGTTTTTCTAGTTGCATCATCAATAAAAGAACATAATAACGAGAGCCACGAGAGATGATACCTGAGCAGGTCCCCATACATCTGTATGCACAAGCTCTAATTTTTCATTCTTCTTTTCTTTCCCAACTCTGAGAAATCTGACTCTCTTCTGTTTTCCATAAATGCAATTCTCACAGAAGTCCAAATCAACATTCTTCAAACCCGGCAACAAATTCCTTGAGTGAAGAATCTTCATCCCTTTTTCACTCATGTGTCCAAGCTTATGATGCCATAATGTTGCATCTACTCCTTTGGAAGTTAAAGCATTAACAGAGTTAGAAATACCATTGCATTAATACAATATACCAACCTTTTCGCCTTTTGCTATTACCAGGGCTCCTTTGGTAACCTTCCAAGCTTTATCTGTGAAAGTTGTCACACAACCCTCACCGCCTAACTACCCTGTTGAAATCAGATTTTTCTTTAGATCTGGAACATGCCTTACCTCCTTTAGTAGCCATTGGTTTCCATTCTATTGTTTTACAGGGACCTTACCCATTCCAATAATTTTACAGGGTTTATCATCACCCAAACTAACTT
>APFE031200154.1:109929-133518 GCA_000404065.3 Pinus taeda
ACTTTGGCATACGATCTCCGTTTGACGCGTATGATAGCTCATTAGAAAGATCTATCCGAGCACTATCATTGTTGGAATTGGCAACATCGTTCCATTCCATGGACCCATGTTGCCCCCGGATTCCCCAAAAAACGTCGTTTAGGGCTTCAAAACGGCTTTGGAAGTTCAGGACCCGAAAAACTGCTAAAAATAGTAAGTTGTGCTACAATTAAGGAAACTGAAAAGACTGAAAGAGACAGTTGTGGGGGTCCAAATGGGATAGGTGGGTGGCCACCAACATCCACCTGGATTAGAAAGCCACTTGAAGGTCCAAATTTTCAACCTTTTGATTGGATATTTGGGAGAGGGACCGAAGATCTAAAACATTTAAATGGATCTTGGGGGGGGGGGCGTGTAGGAATTTATAGAGTAAGTTCCTTATATAGAACACCAAAGGACACCGCTCATAAACAGATAACAGATCACAGATCAGTACAACAGTTTTCTTGACATGGTTAAAACCCTCAAAGAGGGAAATAGTCATGACTTGAGCCAACGCGGCCACTTCAGGCAATTTATTAATGTAAAATAAATAAAATTTACATAAGCTTCTCTCATTAACGTTCATCTAACAAATGAACCTCCTGTTGGGTTGTGCTATATTTTTTCCATGACTAGCCCATGTAGTTAACTAGGGAGTTAGAGGGGGCGCGGAGCCCCCCCTTCGTTGCACCGATTGCGTAGCAGGGGGTTTGAGGGCTGCAGGTAACCCCACTCTATGGGGTTTGGGGCAGTGCCCCAGAAAATTTTGGTTTTGGAACCTATGTTAGGTTGGGCGGACCCACCTATGGTTTTGTGCATGATTTTTGCACATGTTTTTGGACGTGATGGTTTTTGGTCCATGGTATTGGATGCTTCGACATGTATAAATATGTATTATAACATTGAGAGGAGAATAATGAAAAAATCAAGCTGGTAGTCCCATTTTTGGGATCCAGTGGGAAAATCTCTATGTATATGTGTTTTATGTGTTATGATCTTGCATTGTTTATTTTCTATGTTTTAGAATTCGTATGCAGGTAATTTCTATATGGGGTTAAAACCTACATTTGGTATTAGAGCTGTTTTGGCTTCAAGGGGACGCCTTTATTACTGAGGGTTTTCGCTCGGGCCTATGGTAGACCCTGTTTAGTGGGAGATCTACGGGATCGATTCTGGTGGTGAAAGAGGATGGCGAGCAGTGGAAAGATAGAGATTGAGAAATTTAATGGTCAGAGTTTTGAGTTGTGGAAAATCAAGATGGAGGATCTATTGGTGGATAAAGATCAGTGGATCAAGGTAGATCCGGGTACTAAACCAATGGGAGTGTCCAATGAAGAATGGAAGAAGTTGGATTGGAAGACAAAGAGCACAATACGATTGTGTGTCTCAGATTCAGTATTGCTAAATGTATCAAGGGAAGCTACAGTGAAGGCTTTGTGGGACAAGTTAGGGACTTTGTACCAATCTAAGTCTCTAGTGAATAAACTGTTCCTACAGAAAGAGCTGTATAACCTGAGGATGAAATATGGAGACTCGGTGACAGAGCATCTGGACACATTTAATATAGTGGTAAGTCAGTTATTATCTATTGATATTAAAATATAAGATGAAGATAAGTGCATCAGTTTGTTGTGTTCTCTACCAGATTCGTGGGATAACCTAATTATTGTAATAGGTAGCAATGCAATTGCCTTGCAGTTTGATGAAATAGTCTCATCCTTGCTAACGGAGAAGATGAGATGGAAAAATATAGAGAGCCAGAATGGTGATGCCTTGTCTGTACCAGGGCGGTCCCAGAACATAAACAAAAATAAGTCATCGAGTGGGAGATCTAAATTTAGAGGGAGATCGAAATCTCTAGGAAAACCTGTAAAGGTGGTGTGCTGGAAATGCGGAAAGGAAGGGCACTACAAAAGGGATTGCAAATCTAAAGCTCCTAACAAAGGAAAGGGATCTGATTATGCTTCTTCTGCAGAGGCGAAAACCACCTCAGATGAAGGTGGGGATGTGTACTTGGCTTCTTCAAGTACACATGTAGATCATGAGGCATGGTTGATTGACTCAAGTGCATCCTTTCACTTCATTCCCATAGAGAGTGGTTCTATGAGTATGATAAATACGATGGTGGTGATGTCTTCTTAGGGGATGATAGGAAGTCTGGAATCATTGGTCGCGGAAAAGTAAAGTTGAAGTTGTAAGGTGGAAGGGTTAGAACACTTCCAGGTGCTCTGCATATTCCTGCATTGGCTAGAAATCTGATTTCTGTAAGCAAGTTGGATGATGCAGGTGTAAAAATAGTGTTTGAGAAGGATACCTACAAGATGGTTCGGGGAGCATTGGTATTGATGCGGGGAGTTCAGATTGGATCTCTGTACAAGATGCAAGGTAGCACGGTTGTTGATGGGTGCAATAGTTCTATGGTTCCTGAAAGTGGAGTAGAAAATCTAGTGGTCTTTGGAAAGAAGACCATGTTGTGGCATCAAAGGCTTGGACATACTGGAGAGAAGGGCCTTCGAATACTTCATGGTAAGGGTATGGTAGAAGGTACGAGTAATAGCTCTCTGGATTTTGATTTCTTTAAAAATTGTGTATATGGGAAGCAAAATCGAGTGAGTTTCCCCTTTGGTGGTAAGAGGGTGAAACATATATTAGAGCTTGTGGATAGTGATGTGTTTGGACCTGTGAAGGTTCCATCACTGGGTAAGTTTGTGTACTATGTATCATTTATATATGAATTTTCAAGGAATACATGGATATATTTTCTTAAGAACAAATTTGAAGTCTCTGACAGGTTTAAAGAATTCAAGGCTCTGGTGGAAAACCAGATAGAGAAGAAGATAAAGGTGTTGAGACAGATAATGGTGGAGAGTTTTTCAATAAGGAATTTGAAGAATTATGTAAGAAGTGTGGTATAGCATGGTAGAAGACTACTCCATATACACCTCAGCAAAATGGAGTTTCAGAAAGAATGAACAAGACGTTGATGGAAAGGGCAAGAAGCATGCTCAGTGGTACCGGGTTAGGACAGGAATTCTAGGCAGAGGCGGTGGATACTGCATGTTACTTGGTCAACAGGTCACCTTCATTAGCATTGAAGCATAAGACTCCACAAGAGGTATGGACTGGTAAGAAACCCTCTCTTTCACATCTGAGGGTATTTGGATGTGATGCATATGTACATGTTCCAATGGAGAAATGAACCAAGTTCGATAGTAAATCTGAAAAGTGCATCTTTATTGGGTATAAGGATGGTTTAAAGGGTTATAAGCTTTGGAACCCAGTCACACAAAAAGGTTGTGTACAACCGAGATGTGGTGTTCAGAGAGATAAAATATGTTATTAAACATGAATTCCAACCAAAGGAACCTGAGAAGATAGAGTTTGAGCTTAACGAGGAAGAATCAGACTCTACAGTAGAGGAGGAATCAGAAGACGAAGAGCCACAAACTCTAGGTGTGAGAAGATCAGTTCAAGAAAGAAGGCAGCCAGAAAGGTATAGTCCATCTGCTTTCTGTTCAAATTTTGCTTTATCTATTACTGACGATGATCCCAGATCTGTGAAGGAAGAAGTAGATTCAGAGGATGGAAAACTCTGGAAAGAGGCCATGGTTGATGAAATGGCATCTTTGCACAAAAATGAGGCTTGGGATTTGGTGGAGTTTTCGGCTGGAAGGAAACCCATTGGAATAAAATGGGTGTTCAAGAAGACAAATGCAGAAGGAAAGGTGGAGAAATACAAAGCTCGGTTGGTAGCAAAAAGTTATTCCAAGGTTCCAGGAATTGATTTTGGTGATATTTTTTTCTCTTGTTGCCAAGGTAACTTCTATTAGATTACTTTTATCTGTTGTTGTTGCTTTTTATTTTGAGGTAGAATAGATGGATGTGAAGACAACATTTCTTCACGGGGATATAGAAGAGGAGATCTACATGAAACAACCAGAAGGCTTTGCGGTGAAGGGTAAGAAAGAACTGGTATGCAAGTTAAAGAAGCCTCTGTATGGTTAAAACAGTCACCAAGGATGTGGTATCAGAAATTTGATACATTTATACGGGGACTTGGCTTCCCTAGAAGCAAAGTAGATCAGTGTGTGTATTTTAAATTAATTGGTGATGGTGTTATTTATCTGGTCTTGTATGTGGATGAGATGTTGTTGGTTGGAAATGACAAAGAAATCCAGGATTTGAAGACCCAATTGTCCTCCAAATTCGACATGAAAGATCTTGGTGTTGCAAACTATATTTTGGGCATGGAAATTAAAAGATATTGGGCAAAGAGGAAGCTCTAGTTAAACTAGAGGAAGTATGTCGAGACAATATTGCAGAGATTTAATATGCGGGATAGTAAACCGATGAAGGTTCCTATTCCTGTAGGTGTAAAGTTATCTGCTGAACACAAGACACAAGAAGAGGAAGAGAACATGTCCCATGTTCCATATGCAAGTGCAGTTGGTAACCTAATGTATGCAATGGTCTGTACTAGACTTGACCTTGCACATGCAGTGGGAGTATTGAGCAGGTTTATGTCAAAACTAGGAAAGGAGCATTGGACAACAGTGAAGCGGGTTTTCAGGTATTTGCGTGGCACTAGTGATTATGGTTTATGCTACCAAGCAAGACCAGGATTGGATAGAGTGTTGGATATCCATGGCTTTGTTGATGCAGACTGGGCTGGAGATCTGGATCAGAGAAGATCTACAAGTGGGTATGTGTTTAACCTAGTTGGAGGTGTAGTTAATTGGATGAATAAGAAACAATCTATAGTGGCACTATCAACTACAGAGGCAGAATACATGGAAGCCACTCATGCAAGCAAGGAAGCAGTTTGGTTCAGAGATTGTGTTCAAGTATGGGGTTAGTACAGGGAGCTATAAGGATAGACTGTGATAGCCAAAGTGCAATTTTCTTGGCAAAGAACCCTGCATATCATTCAAAGACAAAGCACATTGATGTTCAGTATCACTTTGTGAGGGATATGATAGAAGAAAGGAAGGTGTTGCTGGTAAAGGTTGACACTTTGAAGAATACTGCAGATGCATTGACAAAATTTGTGAGCTTTGAGAAGTTCTCTTGGTGTAGAGAAACAATGGGCATTGCAGGGCTAGATAAATGACTAGGCTCTCTTGTGGCCCCCTGTAGAAAGAATACAACAAGTGGGAGAATGTTGGGTTGTGTTATATTCTTTCCATGACTAGCCCACGTAGTTAACTAGGGGGTTAGAGGGGGGGCGGAGCCCCCCCTTTGTTGAGCCGATTTCATAGCAGGGGGGTCACTGGGGGTTTTACGGGTGCAGGTAACCCCACTATATGGGGTTTGGGGCAGCGCCCCGGAAAATTTTGGTTTTGGAACCTATGTTAGGTTGGGCGGACCCACCTATGGTTTTGTGCATGATTTTCGCACATGTTTTTGGACGCGATGGTTTTCGATCCATGGTATTGGATGCTTTGGCATGTATAAATATGTATCTTAACATTGAAAAGGAACATAATGAAAAAATCAAGCTGGTAGTCCCGGTTTTGGGATCCAGTGGGAAAATCTCTGTGTATATGTGTTTTATGTGTTATGCTCTCACATTGTTTATTTTCTATGTTTTAGAATTCATATGCAGGTAATTTTTGTACGGGGTTAAAACCTACACCTCCATGCTATTTAAATAGATATCATGGACCAATCGGGTGTTAAGCCACGGATCAAGTGTCGGTGATACCGAGGAGAGAATGAATCTTTGGATCACTTCATGTTTAGAACATATCATGATTATCAGATTATAAGTTACAAAAAGTACATACTAAAGAAACACACTTTACCTAACTATACACTAGACCAAGTTGTACTTAATTATTTCCTGTGTTGGAAAATCCTAACATCCCCCCTTAAGAACAACTTGGGATAGGATTGAAGGATGTACAAAGATGACACAATAGGAGAAGGAAGGAGGCATTAGAGCTTATCCCCCCTTAGTGACAATTTCCTGAACTCCAACCATAAATTGAAGTTTAGTAAGCTTCGCCTCTGTGAGAGCCTTTGTAAAGATTTCTGCAACTTGATCATCAGTTGAACAATATTGCACTTCAAGAACATGGTCATGAATGAGTTTTCTGATGAAGTGCATGCGTATTTCAATGTGTTTTCTGCACTGATATTGGAATGGATCTTTTCATAGTTGAATGGCACTTTGATTATCACACCAAAGTGTAGTCGGATGCTGCTATTGAAAGCCAAACTCTGATAGGATCTGATGAAGCCGCAGGGCTTCCTTACTAGATTCAACAACACCACGATACTTTGCTTTTGTTGAAGAAAGAGAAATGGCACTTTGTTTCTTGCAATCCCATGTAATAGGTCTAGAACCAAGAGTAAATACATAATCTGCAATAGACTTTTGATCATCAGGGTCACTAGCCTAATCAGAATCAAGGAAAGCAACCAATAGAGCAGATGCTTCTGCACTGTAATGAATCCCAAACTAAAGTGTACCTCAAACATAACGAAGTATTCTTTTAGCTACTTTCCAATGACTTCCATGTGGGTTTTACATAAACCGAGCAATTAGGCCAACAACAAAGGAAAGGTTAGGATGAGTATGGGTTAGATACAAGATGATGGTATAAGGTAGCATTAACTTCAGGGGAAGTAAAAGTGACTGAAAGTTTGGCTCTAGACTGAAAGGGAGAAGGGGATGGCTTACAGTCTTCCATGTGAAAGTGGTGTAAAATATCACATGCATACTTGGATTGGGCAAGGGAAATACCTTCTTTGGATTGCAAGACTTGAAGACCAAAAAAATAATGCAAGTGTCCTAATTTTGTCATTTCAAACTTCTTTTTAAGGTTGGACTTCACCTGGTTTATAAGGTTGGGATCACTACCAGTAAGGATAAGATCATCAACATAAAGAGCACGAATGATAAGAGACCTACCCACTTTCTTGGTGTAGATAGTATTGTCAGAATGACACCTAGAAAAGTCAATATCTTAAAGAAAGCTATCCATTTTGGCATACCAAGCCTGAGGGGCTTACTTGAGACCATAAAGGGATTTCTTAAGTCGACACACAAGGCTGGAGTCTGTTTGTATAAATCCAGGAGGTTGTTCCATATAGATTTATTCATGCAAGTCCCCATGCAAGAAGGCAGATTTACATCCATCTAATGGGCTTTCCATTCGAAAGAAGCAACAAGGGAAAGAACAAGGTGGATAGAGTTCATTTTGGCAACAGGGGAGAAGGTTTCAGTATAGTCAATTCCTTCAATTTGTGAAAAACCCTTAGCAACAAGATGATTTTTACGTTTATCAACTTTTCCATCTGGTCCAAACTTGGTTATGTAAACCCATTTTCATCTAACAAGTTTTCATCCCTTTGGAAGATTAACAAGGTCCCATGAATCATTTTCCAATAATGAACGATATTATTCATTCATAGATGTGTCCCAATCTGGATGGCCTGAAGCTTCTGGAAAGGTGTCAAGATCATAATTCGTTGAAGCTTGAGCCAGTAAATAATAGGCTATATCAAACTGAGAATGTGTACAACGTTGATCTGTAGGATCACCTGCAAGAGCACCTGCTACATCCTGAGTAGCGCAAACCCATTTTGGAAGTTGAGGAGCTGAAGGAGGATCCTAAGAAGGTGGGGGAGGATTATCATCCTCACTATGATCATTTGAAGAAGAAATATTTTTAGAAGTAGAATGGATAGAGAGAGGTGGCACATCCACCGAACTAGGCTCGTAGGCCGATATATTTTTAGCAAACTTTACATCTCTTCTAATCATAACATTTTTGGATTTAGGTTCAAGAAGTATATATCCTTTGACATCTTCAGAATATCCAACAAAAATATATTTTTCACTCTTAGGTTCTAAGGCTTTATGTTTCTCATCTGGAATATGGGCCCATGCTTCACTTCCAAAAACATGAAAGTGACTTACATATGGTTTAATTGAGATCCATGCTTCTTCTGGAGTGATATTATTTAAAACCTTAGTAGGAGTGTGATTTACTATGTAATTTGCACAGTTAATTGCTTCTGCCAAAAATTAAGACTAAGTCCTTTAGATTGAAGAATACAATTAGCCATTTCCTTTAAGGTGCGATTCTTCCTTTCAGCTACACCATTTTGTTGTGGAGTATATGGAACAATATGTTTCAGTTGAATTCCATGCTTAATGCAAAAGTTGATTAATTTGTTGTTAACATATTCTCCGCCATTATCAGATCTTAGCTTAAGAATTTAATGTCCAGATTGTTTCTCAACAAAGGCCTTAAAGGCCAAGAACATGTTAAATACTTCACTCTTGATTTTAAGAAGTATACCCAAGTGTGTCTGGAGAAATCATCAATGAAAGTTAAGAAATACTTGTAGCCAGAGAATGAAACAAATGGAAGTGGACCACATAAATCAGTATGCACAAGTTGTAAAGGGGCTGAGGCATGCCAAGAGGCACGTTTTTCAAAACTATTGTGATGATGTTTTCCAAGTACACATCCGGAACAAACACCATCTCTGCAAGATACCATAGGAAGACCTGTCACCATATTTTCTTTACATAGATTTTGAAGGGAGTGATAGTTTAAATGATGAAATCGCTCATGCCAAAGTTTGCTCACTTCATTATTCTGAACAACAAATACCAAAGGAAGCGTTGATGACCCAAAGTTGTTAAACTTATACAACCTTATAGAATCATCAACAATGCCAGTAGCTAAAATCTATCTAAGATCTCTTAAGTCCTTAATTACAACATCATGAGGTGAAAATTCAACGATTTTACCTTCACCTGAATGAGTTATTTGAAATACAGATAGAAGGTTGCAGGATAAGGTAGAAACACATAATACATCATTAAATTGACCATTGTCTAGATGAATAGTTCCAGTCCCTACAACACTAAGAGATCTATCGTCACCAACATATATATTTTTGGTGTTACAATAATTTAAATAAGAAAACATGGGTTTGTTTTTGGCCATGTGATAAGAAGCTCTAGAATCAATGAGCCACTCATGAGAATGAGAAGAAGAAGGCACATTCAGTGCATAACCAGACCAAGATGCTTGACAACCACACACAGAAAGTGTTATTCCTGACGATGAAGTTGAAGTTGAGGAGTGCTCTAAATGGATGTTATGCCTCTTCATTGCTGCTTCCAAGGCTTCCATATTCTTAAAGCATTTGGATTCTAAGTGGCCATCATGATTACAAAAGTTGCAATGTCTATCAATCTTCTTCCCTTTGTTTTTAGTTGCCTTATCATTTTGTTGAGTTGATTTTTCATTGTGAGATTGAAATTGCTTAGGACCCTTGTTTTGTTTAGAACCATTCTTTTTAGGATGCCGCTTCTTAGGATTCTTTGAACTTGGTTGTTGTTGGGCTGCTAAGGATTTCTTAGAAGAGGTTCTAGTATTAAGAAGACCAAGATGTAAGAGTTTTTCTTGTTGTCTTATTAAAGAATCACAAAAGACATCAAAAGAGGGGGACTTGTAGTTTTGTCCTTGAGAAATAAAGGCTTCTCTAATAGAATGGAAGGTGGAAACAAACACAAAGTAGACTTGTGCTAACTTAGTAAGAATGGAATAGATAAGGTTACCATCTTCTTTCTTAACCTTAACACCCTCCAAGAGAAGTCTAAGGGTCTTGAACTTGGACAAAAAACCTTCAATGGAAGAAAAATTATTGGCGTAAAACGTGAGCAACTCATTTTCAAGTTGATGGTCTCTAATTTCATTTTTAATTCCAAAAACTTTATTGAGTTGTTTCATTACTTCATCGAGGGTATCAAGTTCTGCGATATGGAATCTAAGGTTTGGAGAAATAGACATCCCTATTAACCCAAATGCTTGAGATTTCTTATCTTCCCATTTGGCTTGCTTATCTCCATCTTCAAGTTTAGACTTTTGGCCTGAAGCTATTGTATACAAACCTTTACTTCTAAGTAAATCCACAATGTAGGATAGCCATTGGAAGTAGTTGGTGTTGTTAAGAATAACTAGGCATGGACTTCCCATTTTTGAAAAAAACTAAAGCTGTAGATGCTGAAACCAAGTGTTCCAATGGAAAGATCTCAAAAAATTAGGTTGATTCAAAAAAAGGGGCTCTGAAAACAAATTTTGGATGAAGAAATTATGGCTTTTGGAAGAAAAGTTGTTGAAGATGCCGACAAACCACGTGAATGTTGGGAAATGAATGATAATGTTATATTTAAAAAAAAAAAACCCTTTCCAAACTTAATCTAATTAGCTCACTTTAAAAAAAAAACTTTATGTCACCCACTTTTATAAATAAGTGAAAGCCACTTTTACAATGGTACTTTTTGAACTATCCACTAAATTGTAATTTAAATAAAAGATAAAGTGACTTTAGAATTATAAATGACTCACTTTTTATAATGGGTGAGAACACTTTTACATAAAGTAACTTTAAAACATAAGTTACATGCGCTTTTTGAAAAAGTAACTCAACAAAAATAAAGACTTGAACCCAAGACCTCTATTCTCATAAAGTACTTTTGGATCAAGTGAGTTAGTTTAAAAGGCTAGTAATTTTTGGAAAAGAGGAAGGGGGAGTTTTTTTTTTTTTTTGCTCACTGAAGCTTTGGAGTGTGTGCTTACTTGCAAAACCTCTTTTTGCCTACAAAACAAAAAAAATCACACAAACCAAAACGAACACGTAAAAGTAATCCAAGCCTTACGACTTAAAGTCAGATTTTGCCAAAAACTATATATTTTCTTCAATGTTTTTGATTTTCCGAGATCACACTAAGGCACAATGGAAAAGAGCATACACATGAGAAAAATCCTTTCTTTTTGTTTTTTATTTGCCCAGATCACACAAAGTCACGGCGAAAAGAGCATATGATGAAATGAAAGATATAGATCCGGTAATATTTTTTTTAATAGAGGACTATAAACTGAAATAAACAGAGAGATAAGTAACTATAACGCAAATAAAGACTGTATACCTCCAGATCTTAAAAATGACATAGCTAGGGATACCATAAATTTTTTCACATGAAACAAAAGGGGTTCCCCACTGGAACAAATGCTCCTAACACAATAGAGCAGTCCTCTCGGCCCAAAAGCAATTAGAAACAATAGATCTAGGAAACGATAGTCGAATGCAGTTGTACCGACTTCAGATTTGGATCACCAATGGATGCGACCGTCGAATAGCTCTGATACCATGTAGGAATGTACATGGTAAGTTCCTTAGATAGAAAACCAAAGGACACCGCTCAAAAATAGATCATAGATCATTACACCAGTATTCTTGACATGGTTAAAACCCTCAAAGAGGGAAACAGTCCATGGCCTGAGCCAACGCAGGCACTTCAAATAATTTATTAATGTAAAAGAAACAAAATTTACATAAGCTTCTCTCATGAATGATCGCATAAAAAATGACCCTCCATGCTCTTTAAATATAGATCATGGACCAATTGGGTGTTAAGCCATGGATCAAGTGTCGGTGATACCGAGGAGAGAATGAACCGTTGAATCACTTCATGTCTAGAATATATCATGATCGTCGGATTGTAAGTTACAAAAAATATACTAAAGAAACACACTTTACCTAACTTTACACTAGACCAAGTTGTACTTACTTATTTCCTATCCGTCGGAATATCCTAATAGGGAGGCCCCCAAGATCTGAAAAATTGAAATGCTAGAAAAGAAGGAGAGAACACATGGTAAATAAAACGATAAAGAAACTTTGTTTATTAAAATAGAGAATAATTGTAAAAGCTACATTGTGATGGACAATCTGTTTTTTAACAAAATGTGACTTGTTACTTATAATCTTTTTTTAGTTACAACACCACAGGTAAATTCCATACGTGGGTAAATACCCTGGGTGAATGAATATCATGGGTAAATTCCACTTACAATACCATGGGTGGATTCCACTTACAATACCATGGGTAGATGAATACCGTCGGTGGATAAATACCATGGGTGAATGAATACCATGGGTAGATGCCACTTTCCATTTGGATCGTTCCTCCATCATTAAGAAGCAGTGGTCCCCATTGTATGAAATTCCCTCCTGAGAAGCATGTATTGGATATGAAGAGCCACTAAAGAGAAAGATTTTATGTGGTTAACTCATAATCGTGATGAACATAGATTCGAGGATAGAGATACCCTGTAATGCTTGTGACCAACAGTGATATTGACAGTGTGCGGCTTGGAAAATGGACTTAGATGAAGTGTGGATTTTTGGATGACCCATGACCATGAAAAATGAAGATCTGAGGATAAAGATACCATGTAATTCTTGTGATCAACTATGATACTAACAGTGTGCAGCCTAGCAAATGAACTTCGATGACAAGGATTTTGTGTGGTTGACCCATAACACGAATACTGACTGTTGATGAAGTAGCAAGTGCCTACATAGCCTTGGGTGGGATGAAACGCCTCCAACGAACCCAAGATGGATGCTGTTATGCTGAAACTAATGAATGTGAAGCAGGTGTCTACTAAAGTGGGGTGGGAGGGCACATCTCCAAAGGGAACCCACTCACAATGCTACTCCAGATAAAAAAGCTAATTTAAAATGGGCATAACTTGGTCAATATAATTCAGAATATTTACTTTAACCTATTTTTAGAAATAGAATGACAATTCTGCATCTTCCCATGTGATTGAAATCCCTATCTGGACACTATGGAAACTCATATCCGTGATGCAACTATCCCGCTATCACAAAATTTCTGAAAAAACAGTTGGTTTTAAATCAACGATATCTCCCTCATCTAACTCTGATTCGACCAATTTTATTTTTGAAATTGGGTGATTTTTCAGGAGGAGCTCATATCTGCAATCATTTTTTTGAAATGCTACACAAAAACTGCAAAAACTGATTGGATATCTGTCGTCCACGAATTGTCGTCAGAAAAATTTCTATAACATAGCTAATTTTAAATCAACGATATCTCCCTCATCTGAACTCCGATTCGTCGATTTTTTTTTTTTGAATTTGGGTATATTTTCTAAAGGAATCCAAATATATTATTTGTTTTTGTAAAATTTTCACCAAAATTTTCATATCTGATCTGTAAACTCGCCGCCCAAAAATTCTTGCAAAAAATGAAAAAAAAATTCTTCCTAATGTGCCCAAGAAAGTGCTATGTGGAGGTCGTAGCACGTGCATGAAGTTTGTGAATATTTCCACGAAACTTTGAAATTGAAATATGTGTCAAACCCTCATTCCCATGGAGTCGTAACCTGATTCTGATACCACTGACCTGGATCTTGGGAAGAGGCCCCCAAGATCTAAAAAATTGAAATATCAGAAAAGAAGGAGAGAACACATAGTAAATAAAACTACAAAGATTTTTTTTATTATTAAAATAGAGAATAATTTTAAAAGCTACATTGTGATGGACAATCTATCCTTTTACAAAATGTGACTTGTTACTTATAGTATTTTTTTAGTTACAATACCATGGGTAAATTCCATGGGTGGGTAAATACCATGGGTAGATGCCACTTACAATACCATGGGTGGATGAATACCATGGGTGGATAAATACCATGGGTGGATGTCACTTTCCATTTGGATCAACTTTTCTCAATTCTCGCAAGGAACCATAGCCAATCTTCCTTACAGTAATTGTTTAGATTTAATTTGAAACCCAGATACTTAAGACCTTCCTCCAGTGACAGAGCTTCAAAGGTGATATGTTTTGAGATAAGTCTCACCTCCCCTCTTCCATATTTTGATGGGAGAAGGTTGATTTCATATTTTTTTTGGACATGCCATTGGCTCGACCAAATATATTTAGAATTTCCTCCAACTTGGCCACCTCTCTAATGTAACCATTGCAAAATATCAATATGTCATCCAAAAATAATAGATGAGTCAATGATAAATCCCATGAAATGAGGGTACCTTGGAAATCCCCCCTATTATAGGAAATTTTGTCACATTTGGTCAATAGGCTTGCAAACCAGATCAATCAATATATGTGAACATCTTGTCATTATCTCTTCACAAAGCCCTAAGCATGACCTCTCCAAAAAGTTTGAGTTTCTGGGAAAAATTGTTCAAAAACATTGATTTTAGCCCTAGCACACCTTGCATCCTTAGTCACCTGTGTTTATAATTGGTTGTATCCTTGTTCACCTGTGCAATATAGCACCTATTTCTCTCTTCTACAGGTGCACTAATTTTAGAAATTTGGGAAAATTTAAAAATAATTCTTAAGCTTCCAAGTTTGTTTTAACTATTTACCATGGATAAGAAGCTCTAATCCTATCTGATTCTATCTTGGAGACTTCACCTCTTATCCCTTGAGTGCATCCTCCCAACATATGTGGATCTTAAGCTTATGATGGTAAATCCTAAACTACCACACCTCTCCTATAAATTTATTGTCATCTATAGCATCAGGGTTGGCTTTTGGAGATTGATAGTGCCCTTATGCTACTTCCTTGAACCTAAAGTTTCCTTGAACCTAAAGGAGTCATCATCTTCATGCATTAGGGTTGATATTGAGGTATGCTATGTGAAAAGGAAGGACAAGTCAATGTAGGGAGACATCTACAAAGTCAACTACTATTTATGGTTGTAAAATCTCTCCTAGTTCTATTAATATAAAGAGTATCTTGTTTTCCTATATGTGTTGTGTTATGTGTGCACTCATGTATTTCAATGCCATGTTGATTTATTAAATAAAGATGTTAGATTATGCTACATAGATGTTGTGGACCCTTTGCTTGTTTTAGTGGTGTGTGCAGGTTCTAATTACAACACTTGGAGCTTACAAGCAAGGAGGAAAGGGAAGCTTGCTACAGATTTAAGGTAGGCTTCATTCCCATACTTTAGTATATCTAAGGAAAACTTAATGTTCTTTGCCTTTTGTTGTTTTAGACTAGGCCACTAGGTCTAGGGACTCATTCAGATGTTCATTGACCTTAAGAAAACGCTTCTTTGAGCTTGGTTTGATTTTTTATGTCATATTTTGGCTGAATCTACCTTAGCGCATGCCCTAGTTTGGAGACAAAGTGCTTCATCACACTCTCTCCTTCTTTGTATCTGTGTTGCAAAGCACTAGCGCCTATTATGCACATGCACTGATCCCTATAAGATACAAAAAAATGTTTTCTTGCCTTGCCTCTCTGATTTGCTTTGTTCCAGATTATTTTCCTTCTATCTCTGAGTGTGTCCTTGTCTCTAAAAAGACTCCACTTTGTTTTCTTTAGGTTCTAATACCCTTTTATAAGAATTTTTTTGGATTTTTCTTTGTTCTTGTCAATTAGGTCTTTTGAAAACTAGTTTCTTGATCATTGATTGCTTGAATAAATTGATATCACAGCCATCATTCTGTGTGATTTCTGTCATTAGTGTTTTAACAACATCTTAGTTTTCATTTCATTTGAATATTAAGAGGATCGAAAAGAAAAATATCATCATTTTTGCATTTTACATTGCCTTTAAGGTTTTTATGTGAAATTTGGAATCAGAACAGTTGCATTAGGGGAATTTACTTAACAAATTTTGTTTGTTGCATTTTGTATGTTGAATTATTCTTTGTTTCTTCCCTCGTGTACATCAATTTTCATTGAAAAGAAAAATTTCGTATTATCATGTTAGATTGCATTTTAGGGTATTCAGGTGAACTTGCAGTGAGCCTTGAGAACTGAAACTTAATTCAAGATAAACTTTAAAAATGTACTTAATCAATCTTAAGGAGCATTTGAAACATTAATGCAAACATTTAGAGGTCTAGGGTAGAGATATGTTCCGATATCTTTAAACATAGGAGCTATCATTTTTTTCTAGTGTTGCGTTCTAGCGGTGATATCCCGTTCCATGTATGTAAGTGTATCAGAACATTCCCCACACACCTTTGGGTATATTGGATGTTTCTCCATGCATGTAAATTATTTGGGAACACTCTCATCATACGATTTTGCATTAGACAACATTAATACAAAATTTGTTCCACATACCTTTGGGTATATTTTGGAAGTCCACAATAGGTTGCTATCCCGCCTTAGGTGACTGAGTCGGCTGTCTTAAACACTATGATACACTGAACACAACATTAGGGGAGATTTCCTACCTGTATGTAAATCCTTTATTCTCTAAGGTGGTATATTGCAATTTATAGTTGCTTGGTAAACCCTTTTGCCTAATTACCCATATTTGATTTATTTTTGTTGTTAATTTCAAAAATCTATTTACCAACATGGAATAACAACCTCCTCAACCCCATCGTTCATGTAGGATGCAAAGATTGCCTCATCTTCCACCTAAGGAAACTCTTAGATGTTGAAAGAATGAAAGAACACAAACTACAAAATACAGTACTTTGGGAGCTACCCCTTCTGGTCCTCCATCTGAAATTGATCCACCAAAATCATCTCTTTTTGTGAGTACTGAACCCGAGATCACTTCTTGGCTATCTAGCGAGTCCAACACAGTCAAATCATAAGCACCTAAAACTTTATTACTTGAGGTCATTGAACAAGAGTTTCCTTACTCAAAAACATTCCAACCTAAGGTTATAAAACATGAGGAACCTCAATTAACTAAACATGTTACTTCAAGATATCCCTCTTCTCTTCCTTTGTCTTCGGCCCAACCAAAACCCGTATATCTTGGACCTGACGGTGAACAACCTCCACCTGGTATTATGAGAATTGAGTAATTTCCTCAAGAATGACCTTAACCTTCTTCTCATGTTCATTTAAGATGAATTCATCTCTAATAGGTCCCTCCTCCTGATACTCTGATATGAGCCCCTTTGTCTACTTCTCCTCTTTTCAACTAACCATTGAGTTTCCCTCGACAATCCTCTTCAGGAAATTTAACCATGACTGAATCTACTATGGTCTCTCATCCCACATCTGCAATTGTGAGCACGACATCCGATGTTACAACTATATCTATGTTGTATGGTGACCTATCTGTCCCACTTGGTTACCAATTGTTATCTAGTACCTTTTCTAGTGCATCCACCAGTCCATGGACTTCTCCCATGTCATCTTCTTCTGGAATGTAATCATGTACTTCTTTGATGAGAATCACACAATCTTCTCCTATTACTGCATCACAATCTACAAATGTGACAACCTAGTTCATATGTCAGTGGCCATGGACATCTACAACAACCCACTCCACCTTACACTGGGTACCCTCCTTTAGGAGGGAAGTTGCCTCTATATTCCCATAATATTTCAGCAAGGGGGAAACCTGTTGCCAAAATTTTCCAATCCTCTAGACAAATACCACAAGTTGGTGCTCAACCCTATTTGAGTCCCCTATTTCAAAGAATGGTTGTCAATCCTTGGAATCCTACATTGCTCGTACAACCTGGCTCGATTATGAATCAAATTCAAAATTCTCAACCTATTCTATGCACATCTCAGGTTCTTACTTTCCAACCTATTTCTCAACTTGTTCAAGCTCAAGTTCATGTAAGTCAACCTTTGCAAGATGAACCCATAACTCAACCTATTTCATTGATATCCGAGACCTCCCAAGTCCAACTTACTCAACCTCTTTAAGGTGCCTTACAGGCTCTACCACTTGGTAGGGATATTCCTTAAATCCAAGTGGGTCAACCTGTATATGGCATGGAATAGGCACAAGCTAGCCAAAATTACATAGGGATGATGCAAAATCCCACGAGGCAACCATATTGAGGTGTTTCCTAAAATGCCTTACCAAGGTCAACAAATTCAATCCCAACCATTTCAACTATTTCAAGGATATCTTGGAACTGGGAAACAAGGATATGCTTATCCAAGTTATCAAAATACTCCTTATCCAGGAGGACATATACATGTTTCTCAAGCTATTCCATCTTACCCATGATACCCTCCACCAGACTTTAATAGGAAGTTTCCATTTGTGGCAACCCTTGAATTGCCATATCTTACCTGACTTACAAATGATCCCATTTGTCACTCTCCTTGGTGGCCGACCATTCCTATGAAATTTCCAAGAAATATCCCTAAGTTCAATGGAAATCCTGGAGAAGACTCGTGTACACATGTTATAATGTATCATTTATGGTGTTCTTAGAACTCTTTAAATGATGATTTGATTGGTGTTCTTACGGATTTTCCAACGGACACTTATTGGTATGACAATGAAGTGGTATATTGAATTACCATGAGATTCGTTTAACAATTTCAGTGCCTTAAAAACCACATTCTTAACCCATTTTCAGATGCCCATTCGGTATGAGACTGGAATTGAGCTTTTGACTAATTTCAAACAATCTGATTCCACTCACATTTCTAATCACATTCATGAGTGGCGACATCACCATCATTTGGTCAAAACCTTTGTTCCTGATCAGTTATTAGCTTAATGGTTCCCTAAGTATTTGTTAGCACCCATCACTAAAGATGTTGCTAAGGGCGAAGTTGTTACCGAAGAGCAAGTAATCGCTTGTGCATAATATCTAGGTCTTTTGCATACATAATCCGACATGCTATAAAATACCTAACATTTCGAGACCTTCCAATATTGTTCCACAACCTCCTGGTAAAGAATCACATGCCGCTGATGACTTGATTGGTTTTGCTAGCCAACATTTAGTGAGTAAAACATATGGTTCATCTCTTGTTGTGGCTACCCAAAACCCATCCTCCACTATTCTTGCGACTTCTAGTCCCGAGATTAATTTCCTCCAATCCATGAAGGGAAAATCTCACATTAGGGGAATTTTGAGGTCTAAAATGGGCTTCCTAAGGAAATTATAAAATAACATTGGAAATAATAAAATAAGATTATATTACATAATCAAATTTGTGGGGGGGGGGGGGGGGGGGGGGGGGAAAAAAACTACGTTTCCAACTCGTATTTTCAACTTATCTCCCTATGGGTTTACTCAAATTTCGAGTGGGAACACTCGTTGGATGCATAATTTGATTCCTCATCCAAGGAGTACCCATGTTGCATAATTTTGATGGACCCTTCTACATGGAAAATGAGAAATACATTAAAAATGTGATTGCAATAACATTTTTTCATCTATTTCCCTTTTTTCGTGTAGTAGTGTCCATCGAAAGTATGCAACATGGGTCTCCTTAGATGAGGAATTAAATTTTGCAACCAACGAGTACCCCCACTCAAAATTTTAGTAAAACCATATGGAGATAAGTTGAAAAAGTAGTTTTATTATTTTATTTATTTTTTAATCTTTTACTTTTTTACCCCAAAAATGGTGAATCATCCCCCATGGTTGACATCATCATCTTGAATCTTATTGGTTCTTATTAAGTTTATTTTGGTTGTACATTTTTCTTAGGAGGCCCATTTAGACCTCAAAATTTCTCTAATGACAACTAGGAAGTAAGAAGAAAGGAAAAGGAAATAAGACAAAAGATAATCCTTCACAGGATAAACAAAATAACCAGTCTCTTGACGAAAAATGGAAACCTCGTTATCCTTTATTAATCTGTAATGAGGAAGATTTCGATGGAGATTGTCCACATTGGACAGAATTTAATCAATTCCTTAGGTCATATGATCCTCCTGCTGTGTTAAAAAATCCCTTTCCTAACCAAGAGACAAATATGGTTGCATGGGATCCCACTTCCTCTTCCTTGGTTATGATGCTTTCCTCCACCAAAAAGAAGAATGATGTTATTTTGGCTATGAGAATAAGGAATATGGTAATATGAATCCCTTGGCTGGTAAGGCTACTGATCAACTTGTCGGTTCTACCTCATCCACTTCGGACCCTGCTCCAAATGTGGTTCAAACTAAATTAACTATTAAACCTCTGAAGGGCGTTATTCATAAACATGCATTTAATCCTCATGCGAGATTTGCTCAGAATTATAACATAGTTGAGGATCTAGCTCAATCTCCTTCATATATGTCAACTCTCGAGGTTTTGTATAATTTTCCGTTCAAGAAGAAGGTTTTACTTGCCATAACTGGAGGCATTGATCCTTCGAATTCTAGCCTTGTGGTATTTAATCATGATAACCATACACCCAAAATTCTAGCACAAATGGATTTTATGATTCAGGTTGTTGTTCAGAATAAGACCATCCATCAAACCATTGTGGACAAAGGAGATTCAACCTGCGTCATGTCACTTTCTTGTTGGAAGGCCATTGGTTCCCCTCAAATCAACTAGTCACCGACTACTCAAATATTTTGATGAAAGAGGATTCAAGCCTTATGTAATTTTGAGTTCATTACAAGTTGAATTAGATGGAAAGAAGGTGTCAGTAGAAGTTGAAGTTATCAATGGACCATTGGATTATAACCTTTTACTGGGCCATACATAGGTTTATGGTATGGCTGTTTTTGTTTCAACCTATTTTAGAATGATTGCTTTCCCTCATCAGGAGAGCATTGTAGCCATTGACCAAGTCTCTTTCTTTGCCAATAATTCTCGAACTAGTGAAAGTATCCCTCTTGTGGGTGAATTCCCACTACCTTATCAACATGTCAGGGTGGGATTACTTAATAATTTTTCCCTTATGGGAACCTTTTTCTGTGCTCCTCCTCCTCCTTATCCCCTTACTTCCTCTAACAAACCAAACCCAATTTCATTTATCAACATGATATCTTCTTATACTACTCCATCTGATCCTTGAATAGTGCCAGATGCTTCTAATATTGATACATTAGGTGACCACATGCCGCTCAACCCTGTTGAGCTTGAATATGAAGCTATCTATTCAGCTTCTATGGTGTCCTCTGATTTCTCCTCTTTGATCAATTGGGTCGATCACTCCTTAGATTATGGCTCATATTTTGATCCTTTCTTTGGTACATTTTATACTAATGAGAGAATCATGGAAGTCATGATGCTGGAAGATGCGCCATGTGATTATTATTATCATCATTCCTCCCTACTTGATACCTATGAGGATATTATTAGTGATAAATTTTCACCCAATATCATTGAGATATTTACAAATTCCATATGTATTCACAATATCAATTATGAGAAGAATTTGTCAAATATTGAAGACAATATCCCTCTTGATATTTCAATTAAACCTGGAATTGTTTAGAATGTACACATTGGTGTATATTTCTCTCTCGATGAGGTCTAGATCTACAAATCCCTTTTCCAATAATTCTGAGACGTTTTTGTCTGCTCATATGAAGATATGTCAGGTATTGATCTGAATATAGTTGTACATGAAATAAAAACATATCCAAATGCTGTAACCAGTTCAGTAGCGCTTACGGTCGATCCATACTAAGAAGGTTGTTGCTATTAAGGGAAAGGTTGAAAAATGTCTCCATGCTGGTTTCATTTACCCATTACCCCTAACTAATTGGGTTTCAGACATTGTTCCTATCATGAAGCAACAAGGAACAATACGCGCGTGTGTGTTGATTATTGGTACGTTAACCGTGTTTGTCCTAAGGAAAATTATCCTACCTCGTTTATTGACCATATTATTGATGATTGTGCTGGAAGTGAAGTATTTTTATTTTTATTTTTTATGGATGGCTTTTCCAGCTACAACCAGATCAACATTCTCCAATCGGGCCAACATAAAACCACATTTATCTGTCCATGGGGCACATTTGTATACTGAAATCTCCCTTTTGGTTTGAAAATTTTTGGGGAAACCTTTCAGAGGGTGATGAATTATGCCTTCCATGAAATTAAACACAATGTACAACCATATTTGGATGACCTACCTACCCACTCGAAAGATCGTGCAAATCATCCCATGCATCTCAGGACTATATTTTTATGTTGTTGACATTGTAATATTAGCCTCAATATGCACATGTGCATGCTTTGTGTTTTCTCCGGTCGACTTCTCATGTTTGTAGTGTCGAAGCAAGGAATTCATATTGATCCACTTAAAGTCCAAGCAATCCTTGATATGCCTTCTCCTTCCTCTCTTGTTTAGCTACAACGACTCCAAGGGAAGGATAAATTTTTACAGAGATTTGTTCCCAATTTTTCCGAATTGACCAAAGGATTTACTCAATTATTGAAGAAAGGGGTTCCCTTCCATTGGGATGACACTGTCCAAAAGGAATTTGATACTTTGAAAGCTATTTTGGTTCAGGAATCATTGTTGTATCCCTTGGATTATCAACATGACTAATTCTTGTACAGTTACTACCATCACCATGGTATTGGTCTAAGAGGACGATGTAGGGGATGAACATCCCATTTATTATTTGAGTTGAAAATTAAATGACACTGAAATAAAATATACTTAGGTTGAAAAGTTATCTTTGGAAACTGTCCAAATATTTCACCACTACATTCTGCTTCGCAAGACTATGGTAGTCTATGATTACAACCCCATGACCTACATCTTATCATGACAATTTTTGGGGGGCAAGTACTCCAAATGGAGTTTCATTATCCAAGAGTTTGATTTGGAGTTCATCAAGTCCAAATCCAAGAATTCCTTAGTCTTTTTTGAAATGATCTGCAACCTTCCCACTTCCAAAACTGAAATGACATCTGGCGATTCTCTTCCAGATGAGTCATTGTTCCTAATAGACTCGTCTGACCTGTGGTATGAAGACATCATCATATATCTCCAGACCCAAACTTTCCAGCTTGATACCTCTCACTCTGATCGACAACGTGTCTGATACCAAGCTAAAAAATATATTATAATTGGTGACACCCTTTATCATCATGGCATCAATATGATTTTTAGATGGTTCCTCACTCATGAGGAGGCCAAGAGATTTCTCAACGAATTTCATGATGGGGCATGTGGTGGACATATGTCTGGGTATGCCACCACACAACATATTTTGTGTGCTAGCTACTTTTGGCCTACTATGTTCGAAATTTCATCCTCACGGTCCAAAAGTGTCATGCCTGCCAGATCTATGATCGTAAAACCCATGCTCCACCTGCCCCTTTACATATTGTTATCGTTGTTGGACCTTTCGTGAAATGTGGCATTGAATTTATGTGTTATGAAATCAGCTCACAAAAAGATAGAAAAGATAGATCAACGCCTTAGAATTCAGTCTCTTCGAGGGGGGAAACCTCCTTTACATTACACAAGTGAATGATTCTTTGATGATTCAAATGACAAAACCTCCTTTCTATATATAGGAGTCTAAGGAGTCACAATATAACCCAGCCAACCTAACAATGATAATATAAAGGCGCAAAAATAACAATAGAGGGATTCTATGGGGCATAGTAATAACAATATGGGGACAATAGGGGCACAACAATATTAATAAGGGATACAACTGCAATAGTAATGGGAGTATTATAGGGACCTAACATGCCCCTCTCCTTCAAAAAAGTGTTGTCCTCAATGCTTGAGTAGTTTTGAATGCTTCTGTATAAAATCCTCATCCTTCCATGTGGAATCTTTAGCAGATAAGTTCTTCCACTTGATGAGATACTCCGAAATTTATCGATTTCGTAGCTATCGAGTTCTTGTTTCTGTGACTGCTTTCAGTTCCAATATAAGTTTTCCTTCCTCGTCAAGTTTTGGAAATATTTTTTGAACTGGGAGCTTGTCGCCTATAACCTTCTTTAAAATGAAACATGGAAAACTGGGTGCACTCGAGAAGCTGCAGGAAGCTCTAATTTGTATGCCATAGTACCAATCTTTTGCAACACCTTGT
>APFE031200154.1:134861-145536 GCA_000404065.3 Pinus taeda
TTTTTGTTCTTCAGAGGATAATCTTTGTTCTAAAAGGTATTTAAGGCTATCATGATCTGTTTTTACCTTGAAGTGTCTTCCCATTAGGTTGGGTTGCCATTTCTTAAGTGCATGTAGTATTGCCAACATTTCCTTCTCATAAATAGCTTTGTGTAAAAACTTTCCCTTGATTTGACGGCTTTCAAAAGCAATGGGTCTTTCATCTTGCATTAAAACAACACCAATTCCATTTCCTGGAATTCAACAATAAAGGTTTTTGTGAAGTCCGGTGTAGCTAAGACCGGTTCTTGGCACATTGCCTCTTTAAGATGTTCGAAGGCCTTTGTTGCTTCTGGAGTCCATGAAAATGCATCTTTCTTCAATAATGTTGTTAGAGGTGCTACTATTATCCCATAATTCTTAACAAACTTGTGATAATACCCTGTTAACCCGAGAAATCCTCGCAAATGCTTTCTGGATGTGGGGATTTTCCATTCCTTAATGGCCTTAATTTTGATAGGGTCTACCTTAACACCTTCATGAGATACAATAGGACCCAAATATTACACCTCTTATACTCCAAAGAAACATTTGGAGCTTTTTTCATATAATTGTTTCTCCTAAAATAGTTTGAGCACCCTGTCAACATTTTCAACATGATCCTTCCAAGACTTGCTGTAGATTAGTATATCATAAAAAAATACTAACACAAATTTTCTAAGGAAGAGTTTGAAAATGGAATTCATCAAAACTTGAAATGTATAAGGTGAACTGGTAAGGCCAAAAGGCATGACCAAAAATTCATAATGACCCTCATGAGTTCTAAATGCTATTTTCAATGTCTTAAGTATTCATTCTGATTTGATGACATCTTGAATGAAGATCCAACTTGGTGAAGTAAATTAATCGATGCAATTCATCCAATCATTCATCAATGATAGGAATGGGAAATTTATCTTTAATAGTGATATTGTTGAGCTCCCTATAATCCGGACACATGTGCCATGATCCACCCTTCTTGTGCACCAATACTACTGGAGCAGAGAAAGAACTTTGACTAGGTTGAATTATACCAGCCTCTAGCATTTTTGCAACAATATGTTTTATTTCACTCTTTTGGGCATAAGAATATATATATGGACTAATGTTTGGAGGAACACTTCCTGGAATCAAATGAATAGCATGATCATGATCACGAATAGGTGGGAGACCTTTGGGAGTCTCAAATACCTTGGAATGATTGTCCAAGACTTTTTGGAAATCTGGAGAAATAGATGATTTTGATGTGGTAACATCTAGCGAACATAATTGTGAAATTACACCTCTTTGTTCCTTTTTTAGAAGCTTTGTCATACCGTTAGAGCTAATTATCTTTCCCGGTTTCCCTACAATACCCCTTAATTCAAATTCCTTTCCTTCCGCAGAAAATTTCATGAAAAGTTCTTGAAAATTAAAAGCTATTTTACCCAAGCCACTGGAGTCCTAGTACAATATCAACACTTCCCATTGGAATGGAAAACATTGGGCTATTCAATACATATTTTCCCATGGATAACTTCATATTATGGCACTTTCCAGAGAAATTTAACATTCCTCCACTTGCGACCATCACTTGACACTCTGGCGCTGGGTATAGGAATTAGTTCATTTCTTTTGCTATCTTACAATGAATAAAATTGTGGGTACTTCCCGAATCAATCAACACTGTTACCTTTTTCTTCTTGATATGTCATTCTATCTTGATAGTTTTAGGAGTGGTAATTCCAGCCAATGCATTACAAGATATGGTTGGATTCATTACTTCTTTATCTAGGGTTTGTTCCTAGAGTATCCTCTTCTTTTGACCTTTCTTGCTCCTTTTCTTCTTCCTCTTCACAATCTATTTAGAATAATTTCTTCTCAGCACACTTATGACCTTTAGTGTATTTGCTATCACAACTGTAACAAAGCCCTTTTGCTCTTTTTTCTTCCAATTTTTGTGGTGTCAACCTATAGGTTGTGGAAGGATAGGGGAAACAACATTTCCATCTTTATAGTTGTGAGTGGTAGGCTTCCTGGTTGCCATAATTTTGCTTTCCATTTTTCTTGCTAACCTGAATGCCTTCTCCAATGAATCAGGTTCCCAAAGGCGAACCTCATGTTGGATATTATCCTTTAATGTTCCTATGAACACATCAATCCTATGCTCCTCTGGAATTTCTTTTACCCTTATGTTCAATTTTTGGAAGTCCTCAATGTGATCTATCATTGAACCCTTTTGTTTGAGACTTATTAGTTGGATAAAAAAAGTGTTGCTTTTTGTATCCTCATAATGTGCTGTCATTTCTTCGATAAAAATTGCCCAAGTGACAATTTGTTTACGAGAGAAAAGCCATTGATACCATACAAACTGATTTGGTTCCAAATATGAAGCGGCAATATGTATCTTTTGTGTGTTTTGCACATTATTGAGATCGAAAAATTGCTCGATCTATAGTATCCATGTTGTGGGATCCTTGCCATCAAACTTCCTAATATCGATTTTTGGAATATGGTGGTTCTTAGATCCAACGTTAGAGTCTATGAAATCATGATTAACATTTATTTTTTTCTCATCACGAGTTTCCTTTACTACCCTTTCACCATTAGTAAGTATTTCTTGTAGAAAATTTGTCAAATCTGTCTTTAAATCTTCCATGCCTGTCTTCAAATCTGTCTTCAAATCTATCTTCAAATCATCCATCTTAGCGTCCAAATCATTCATCTTAGCTTCCACACCATATATCTTAACTTCTACATCTTTCTTTAAACCATCCATCTCAGATTCTGTTACTTTTTGTGCGAGTGACATTTGTTGCACTTGGTCTCATAGTTTTGATATATCATGTTGCATTTCTTCCTCTTCTTCATGAGTCATGCTAGAGATTTCAGGTTGCTTACTAGGTGTTTGCATTTTCTTTCCTCAGGGCATCAGTTACAGATAATAATGCTTTACTATGCCCTTTGAATTCCTTCAAAATAATTTTTCAAACCAAGCCTAAGCAAAAGTTTAAAAAAATCTACACACCTTTTTTCACTTTGTAGGAGCTCGATATTGCATCTGATGTATCTCTGTAATTTCTGATCTTCTAGTTCTGAAATTGCGAACTGCGGTAGCCCTCTGCGTCCTCTTTCCAATGCACTAGTCTAATCGAATTTAGATTCTCCATGAAAGAGTTATGCACAATCTCCCACGATGACCTGATTATATACCTTTTCAGAAGAGTGAAATTTTATGAAGTGCCACGTGTCACTATTTCGACCTTAGGATTTGAAAAATATACAAAGGAAACTACAGTCTGTCCTAATTTTGTAACTTCTGACGAAATTTCAATCTGATGCTCAAAACAAATGTTATGACTATTTTCCCCAGGTCACCTTTATGGAATGTAATTCGAGAGTCTGAAAAAATGCCAACTTCCTTAGATCATATCTCCACAAATATAACGCAAAAAGCTCTGAAATTCAGACCTGTGGTTTAGGACGATTTCAGACCAAATGGGTTTTTTTTCTAGCATTTGAAATGTCGCAGAAAATAGGTTATAGCGCAAATTCCATGATGACTTGTTTGGAGCAGTGAAACGCTAGAATTCAAAGCTCTGATACCAAATGTTATGAAACTAGCTCACAAAAAGATAGAAAAGATAGATCAATGCCTTAGAATTAAGCCTCTTCGAGGGGGAAACTTCCTTTACATTACACAAATGAATGATTATTCGATGATTCAAATGACAAAACCTCCTTTCTATATAGAGGAGTCTAAGGAGTCACAATATAACCACGTTGACCTAACAATAATAATATAAAGGCACAAAAATAACAATAGAGGGATTCCATGGGGCACAATAATAACAATATGGGGACGATAGCGGCACAACAATATTAATAAAGGATACAACTACAATAGTAATGGGGTAATCACTAGTATTATAGGGACCTAACACAAGCCATAGAGAGCCTTATTCAACTTGCATACATGAGATTCCTAGTCATGAACCTGAAACCCCTCCGGTTGTTCCACATAGACTTCCCCTTTGATCGAAGCATGCAAGAAAGCAGTATTGACATCCATCTGATGTAGGTTCCATCCTTGCGAGGTAGCAAGGGATATGATCGAGTGGATGGTGGTGTATTGGGAAATAGGTGCAAATATCTCATCGTAATCTACACCTTCCTTTTGAGAGAAGCCTCGGGCAACAAAATGAGCCTTGAAATTTTCTGCACTTCCATCAACTCCATGCTTGATTTTGTAGAGCCACATAGAGGTGACAACCGATTTGTCTTGGGGTCTAGGGAACACATCCTAAACATCATTCTTCATAATAGACTCATACTCTTCATTCATAGTATCCTTCCAAGCTTGTTGCTTCATTGCCTCTTCAAACGATGAAGGTTCATTTTGAATGATAGTACTCATGGCGGTTGTTGTCACTTAAGAAACCAATTTCTTGGATATGTATAAATTGTGCTTAAGACATTAATGTTTATTATTCATGTCACTTATTTGTATGATGTATCCTCAAGTGAAGGACCTGAAGGGCCTGACTTTTAATCCTTAATATTTAGCTGATATGAAAGTCTTAGAATGTCATATGGTTGTTGGGTATAAATGCTAAGTGAAGAATGCTTTGAGAAGTTAGAGACAATATGTTTTTTTTTCACATAAACTATTATCTATAACTTAGAAGAAATGTAGAAGTAGGAACTTCAAGTATAGGAGTGCTCTTTTAAGGAATTTTAACTTCATTCACATAAGTAAACAAAGACCTGCAGCTTCATTACCATACTTAAAGAAAGGAAGACATATGATGACACATAACAGAGAAATTACAAAATCATACCCAACAATATGTGGAAAAATCCTGATTCTTTCATTAATCATCAATTTTATCAAGAATACAGTAGCATAGCCTCCAGGCTCTTTAAAATTTGGGTTTTTTTCTACAATTTTTCCTCTTCTTATACATCATGGGATTGTTGGTAACTACCAAAGTTGTCAAAACTGCTTAACTATATTCTAACTGTCTAAAATAGAAGTCATCATAGAATATTACATTGGAGGGTAAAAGACATCTCATTCTTCTCAAGAAAATAAGATAAAAAGAAGTAACAGAAATCAAATTATGATTGGTGATGGCTGCTCGTTGTTCGAACCTATGGCCTTTGAAACTGCTTCCTTCATCTCATTTATCTTCTCTCAACAGTATTCCTGTAGATGTTTTGATGAAAGTTAAACTGATTTAACACAACAAAGTTGCATCTCTACAAAATTCCGTGCGTGGACCTGTGGGTTATGGGCCCACGTATATATCAGAAGCATTCTAATTGGCTGAATCACAATGAAACCCGACCAATCACCATCTATCCTTCCTTAAACGCTTATGGCCGGAACCCAAAAGGAAATAAACCCCAGTTCATAACATATCAGGTCCACCTTTTCCAAAAACCTTTACCTTCCCCACGGAACTGAAAGGAAACGAAACTACAGTTCATGGAATTTTCAGGTCTGAAATTTATAATAAAACCCGTGCACTTTTTGACGCGATATCCGTCAGATCTCGTCCCTTCTTAATGAGCATCTGTGATTGATCCTAACTTCAACGGATTAAATCACATTCCATAAACTATCACATCCATTTTCTGGATTAAACCTGATCCTTGTTAACCACGCGATTACCATTAGATTTGTTGTCGGTCGATCGAACAACTTAGATCTTCTCCTGGGTTTCTCACGTTCGAAAGCCATCAATAATATAAAACAAATCACTTCTTTTGGACTTCCACATTCTCTTTTAATTCCGTTAGAACATAATATTTGATTTTTATTTTTTATTTTTTTGCGATAAAATTGAAAACAAAATTTAAATGACAATGGATGCTACAACATCTGGCTCCACCTGGGGATAGTGCTTTTGCACAGAAGCACTAAGAACCACAGATTAGTGCCTTCACCTCGGGCATGGAGATATATATTTCTTAGCCAATTTAAATTCTATGGAATTTATACAATGAATTCACTCCGATATCTACAATGACAAGATGCTTGTGCTTCAAAATTGAAAATATGTTTGAGGCACTGCCCATTGATAGGAAACTGTAAAGTTTCACCATCAATTTTCTCCAGGAATAATGTATTATTTTCCCTTGCTTCTATAATTCTCAATGGGCCATACCAAAGAGGATCAAACTTCCCATGTTTTCCCTTATCTTCTCTTCTAGTATCCCACCTTAATACCAGGTCTCCAACTTTAAAATCAATTTCCTTGGCCTTTCTGTCAAAAATACCCTTCATATTTGATTGATACCTAATCAAATTATCTCTTACCTTATCCCTGCTTTCACTCAACTCCACTACCTTATGCATCCTTCTTATCATAGCATTGGGCTCTTGTGTTTCCTCTTAAATCATTGCAATCACAGGATTCACAAGCTGACTTGGGAACAGAGCTTGAGTTCCATATAATAACTCAAAAGGTAATTTGCCTATAGACCTTTTTGTAGTCACTTAGATAGCCCATATAGAAAACTTTAACTTTGAATCCCAATCTTTCTAATTCTCTGGAATAGTTTTCTTAAGAATTTTGATCAATGTTTTGTTAGTGGATTTAGCCAATCCATTTCCTTGTGGATGATAAGTTGTTGAATGAGATAAAATAACATTGTACTTTTGACAAAAAGCAACAAACTTACTTGAACTGAACACTTGAGCATGTCTGTTATGATTTTGGTAGGGCATCCAAATCTACTGAAAATATTTTCCTCTAAAAACTTCATCACCACCTGGTCATTTTCCCTTTCAATAGGTATAGCTTCTACCCACTTGGTGAAATAATCAGTAGTTGTGAGAACCCACTTGTGTTGTCCACTTGAAGGTGGGTTAATTTCTCCAACAAAATCTAGTCTGCATTGTCTGAATGGTTCTTCTATGAAGACTGGGATCAAAGGCAAGGGAGCTAACATTTTCTTCTCAGCAAAAAGTTGACACTTCTGATAGCTTCTGACAAACTTATATATATCAACAAATAGGGTGGGCCAATGAAACCTTGCCTGGAAGATCTTATGTGCAGTAGCTTTCCAACTATAATGTCGACCACATAACTTCTCATGATAATCTTTAATGGTCTCTGTAGATTCATCCTCTGTCAAACATAACAATAAAATTCCCACAGGATCCTTTGAATACAATCTTCCCTCTACAATCCCACATGGTTGTGCTTTGATTTTTAATGATCTATATCTTGTTCTATCCAAAGATTGAGGACAAGAGAGAAAACATAAATAATGAACTATATGCTTGTACCATTATGAACATAAAAATTTATATTGGATCTTCATACCTGGGTTTGATTTTTCTTCACCATCTTCAATTATTTCCTCATTCATAGGTGTTAGCAAGTTGATTCCCAATGCATGAAAATTTGACTCTGTCAACATCTTTGCCAATTCCTGCCCTTTCTTTAGCTTTGTGGGCTTTATGTCCAGGTCATACTCTTGAATCTTAGCTATCCATTTTCCTCTTTTTCCTTCCACATCACTCTGGACTATGACATCCTTTATTACAACATTTGGCACATAAGCAATGATCTGTGACTATAGCATGTAAGTCCTGAAGGACTTTAGGGCTTTTACCAAAGCATATACCTGCTTTTCAAGAATATTGTACTTTAGTTCAACATCTCTAAGAATCTTGGTAAAGAAAGAAACTGGCTGCTCTTTTTCTTCATCATTTTTCTGCAACAAAACAACAACTATTGAATTAAGTGATGCAAATGAAAAAAATTGAAAAGGCTTTTGATAATCAGGTCTAATTAAAACTGGAGCTGCTTGTAATGCTCCTTTAATCCTGGAGAATGACTCTCTAGCTTCCTTAGTCCAATGCACCTCATATTCCTTCTTCAACATATTGGTAATTTCTTTTACAATTTCAGCATAATTGGACACAAACCTCCTTAAAAAGTTATTTCTCCCATAAATTTTTGAATGTCTTTCTTACTCCTGGGCAGGGGTATTTTCTGCACAGCCTTGCACCCTTGCTGGATCTATATTCACTCCATCTCTAGAAACAATGTGCCCCAACAATTTTCCTTCTTCTAGAGAAAAAATAGACTTCTTAGGATTCAAAGAAAGCCAAAATTTTCTACATTTCTCAAAAGTCTTTTTAAGATGGTCCAGATGCTCCTCATCAGACTTAGAGAAAAACTGATGTCATCCAAGTATATCACTACAAACTTATCACCTACAAATGCAATGTCCATAGCCCTTTGAAATGTTGCACCTGCATTCATCAACCCAAAAGGCATTTGAGCATACATGAAGGTTCCCCAAGGAGTTGAGAATGCAATCCTTTTATGATCTTCTTTATCAACAACCACGTAGTTATACCCAGAGAACCCATCCAACATCAACATTTTAAATGGTTCTGTTACTTGTTGTAGCACATGATCCATTTTAGGTAATGGATAGTTATCTTTCAAGGAAGCACTATTAATATTTCTAAAATCCACACATAGCCATATTTCTCCATTTTCCTTCCTCACAGGTACTAGATTGGCCACCTAGTCAGAGTACCGGAGTGGAACTATTATCTTGGCATCAAACAACTTTTTGAATTCTTTCTCAATCAATGGTAAAAGCAAAGGGTTTATCTACCTGAGTTTCTGCTTAAATGGTTTAATCCCTTCTTTCAAGGGAATCTTGTGTTGAATAATTCTTACATCATATGTCTTGAGATCCTCATAGGACCAAGCAAAAACATTAGTATAGTTCTTGAAAAGCTCAATATATATTTCCTTATAATTAAGTGGAACTCCATTAAATAATTTGACTAACTTGGGCTCCTTCTGGGTTCCAATATTGTGATCTTGAATTTGCTCATCCTGTGGAATTTTCTCTGAACTAATAGCTACATCATTGGAGTTAAAAAGTCTTTCAAGAGGGACAGGTCCCCTTGGCAGAATATTATCTTTCAATTGAATAATTTTTTGATTAAATATGGACTTTTTGAAACCACTTACTTCTACACCTTTTGTTGCTTCATCTTCATCTTGATCAATCTCGGTGCCTTGAAAATCTTCAATCATACTCAAGAATTCCTTAATCTGCTGATCATCCTCAAAAATCTGCTAGTGTTTTATATTATCCGTAACAAAAGGTCTGTGCCTCATTTCAACCTCATATCTTAGCTTTGGATTTATAGGAGGCCTAAAAGTACTGACATCCACAACCAAAGATTCTGCTAATTTTTTTCCATCTCTTGGAATGAACTGTATGTTGAAAGCCTCAAAGAAGTTCTCAACTAAATCCCACACTTCATTTCTGTATTCCTTAAGCCTAGGGTGTTTTGTTTGACAATGGTTCTTTATTTACTTTATAATCAGCTCTGAATCTCCAAAAACAGAAATTGACTGGACTCCCATTCGTTTTGTTGTTTGCAGAGCAATGATCAAGGATTCATATTCTGCCGCATTATTAGTCGCTTCGAACTCCAATTTAAAAGAAAAAGGGATCATATTACCTCTAGGTGTAATTAAAAGGAAACCAACACCTATTCCTTCTTTAGAATAGGCTTCGTCAAAGAAGCACTTCCACACCCCTTCTATTTGCAGCTCTATATTTACACTGGCTGAAGTAAGATGCCTCTGGTTATCTTCAGCCAACTTTCCATTGTCATGCAGAATGAAGCAAGAAAAGTCATCTTTTTCTTGGCTATATACAGGTGAATTACTTGCTCCTTTCTTTATGATTGTTTTAACAAATCTTGTTTCTCTGTACAACCTCCTTTCTTCTCCACCAAAAATTGGTATGATAGCATAAGTAAAATCAAATTTCAGAACACCACCCAATTTAGCCCCCCATGACCTAGATAGAAACATTCCAGACCTAGCATGGATATCTGCTACCACTACATCCATTACCAAACTTCTAGCTGGGATCTAGGCTAGTGACACCACCATATCTTTAATGACCCTGAGACACTTGAAATTATTTGAATCAAAAGAATACAAGTCTCTGTAAGGTTTAGTAACTTGTAGGTTTAGTTGTTTCATCACTGATAGTGGCATAAGGTTATTTGAAGCTCCTGAATCAAACATACAATTATGCAAGAAGAAATCATGAATCAATAAAGAAATGTGGAAAGGAGGTGTTTAAGAATCTACCTCTTCCACATGTGGACCAAAAACCACTATTGGTTTATCCTCTTACAAATTCACAGTGTCATTTATATTCGCATTCTGAGACAAGTTAGTAAACTCAACAATCTCTCTTTGATAAACTGGTGTTTTGACCAACTTTATGAGGGGCACTTGAATTCTAATTTTTTCTAACTCTTTAGTGAGACTAAACACATGGACCTGTTTAGTATTCCTTTCATTTTGATATTCACTTTTCTTCATCACTGAAATCTCTTGTGGAATGGAAACAAGCTTTTTCTAAAGGAATTTTGTCACTTTTATCTTGAGAAGACTCACCTTCATAGAAAATTTTAGGGGCGAATGTTCGCCCTTTGGCGAAATTAGGGGTTTTAAATTTTTAGTGGGCGAATATTTTGTATCATAGTACATTTTTACAAATCACCTTAAATAGCCCACCTTATTTTAACGGAGAAGGTAAAAAAGGTAAATTTAGCCCTTGAAATTAGGAGTTACAACCTTCCATTCGCCCATTTTCAAGAATAGGT
>APFE031200154.1:145546-227040 GCA_000404065.3 Pinus taeda
TTAAAATTACTTTGGACTATTATTTATATATTATTCTTTAGGTTATTAAATTAACTTATTGTTATTAGGGATAAGTGAAAGGGGTTATTTTTAATAATATTGCTTTAGTGGAATTAAAATGATTAATAATAATATTAATATGGATTTAATAATATTGATTTAGTCATATTGATATTGCTTTAATAATATTGAATTCATAATATTAGAATTAATATAGATTTTATGGTGAAGGGGGGTTTTAGAGAATTTTTCTTCGTTAGTAAATTAATTTATTTAATTCCTTTTTAATTTATTTAATCACTTAAATTTATATATTAGTATTAGGTTATTAAATCAACTTATTAACACTAGGGATAAGTGAACATGGTCTTTTTTCTTCTTTTTTTTAATCCATATTAATTCCACTAAATCGGTATTATTAAAAAGCGGTACCATAAGATCAATATAAATTAAATCTATATTATTTCCAATAAATAATATTAAATCAATATTAATTCCACTAAATCGATGTGGAATTAATATTGATTTAAAATCCATATCGATTTAGTGGAATTAATATTGATTTAATAATATTAATTAGAAATAATATGGATTTAATTTATATTGATCCTATGGTACCATTTTTTAATAATATCGATTTAGTGGAATTAATATTGATTTAATAATATTAATATTGATTTAATAATATTTATTGGAAATAATATAGATTTAATTTATATTGATCTTATGGTACTGCACACAAAAAAAACAAAAAAACAAAAACAAAAACAAAAAACAAAAAAATACAAAAAACAAAAACAAAAAAACAAAACAAAAACAAAAAACCAAAAAAAAACAAAACAAAACAAAAAACAAAAACAAAAACAAAACAAACAAAAAAACAAAAACAAAAACAAAACAAAAACAAAAAACAAAAAACAAAACCAAAAAAAACAAAACAAAACAAAAAACAAAAACAAAAAAAAAAACAAACAAACAAGCAAGCAAACAAACAAACAAACAAACGAAAAAACAAAAAAACAAAAAACAAAACAAAACAAAAACAAAAACTTGTTCACTTATCCCTAGTGTTAATAAGTTGATTTAATAACCTAAGATTAATATATAAATTTAAGTGATTAATTAAAAAGGAATTAAATAAATTATTTTATTAACCAAGAAAAATTCTCTAAAACCACCCTTGACCATTAAATTGTAATATTATGAATTCAATATTATTAAATCAATATCTATATGACTAAATCAATATTATTAAATCCATATTAATATTATTATTAATAATTTTAATTCCACTAAAACAATATCATTAAAAATAACCCCCTTTCACTTATCCCTAATAACAATAGGTTAACCTAAATAATACTCCATAGTAATTTTAATTGTTTAAATAAAATATTAATGAATTAAATATATTAACTTAATAAAGAAAATTTTCTAAAATACTTATCCCTAATGATTTAAATAAATTAATTAAAAAGAATTATTTATATTTATAATTTTAAAAAATATATATATACATTCTAATATATAATTTATTATTATTATTTTGTTGTCTTTTTTAAACATTAAAATATTATCTAGTCATTTTTCTATTTAGCCAATGATCGTCAAACTAGTCAACCAAGCTGTTGGGAAGGTTTACTCTCCCTATTTAATGTGCGTCCATGATTTGACTCCTCAACTTGTCCTGACGATGAACCACACTGGTTGGTTCGAAACGCGTCGACAGAGGTTTTCTACATGTGGTTTATGCCGAAACTCTTCTTATAATTGTTATGGATCACAAAAGCCTCAATTCTACAATAACAAAATTTGTTGCACTTGGTCTTTAATTTTGATATATCATGTTGCATTTATTCCTCGTCTTCATGCATCATACTAGAGCTTTATGTTGGATTACTGTGTGTATCCATTTTTATTTTCTTCTAAGGCCTTTTAGAACTAAACAATTATATATATGCTTCAATCTTCCCTTTGAAATACTTCAAACTTATTTTTCAAACAAAAGTTATGCAAATTTTAAAAAGTACACACCCTTTTCTTTCTCTTAGGAGCTCGAACTTGAAACTATTGTATCTTTGTAATAACAGCCTCCCAAGCTCTGAAATTGCATCCTAAGGTATCCCTCTATGTCTTCTTTCCAAACCAAGATTGGATTCTTCAAGATGAATTTATGCAAAATCTCTTATGATGATCTGATTATGGACCAGTTCAGTAGAGTGAACTTGTACGGTATGCCATGTGTCATCGTTTTAACCTCCGGCCCTAAAAATTCTACATGAAAAAAATATTCCTTTTACTTTCTATCACTTTTTATGAAATTCAAATATAATGCTTGAAGAGAAATTTATGATGATTTTCCCCAGAACACATGTTTGAGAATGAATTCTAGAGCATGCAGAAACCCTAAATTCCTTGGACCATATCTCCGAAAATATAACGAACCAAGGTATGAACTCCTTATGTGATGTTCATAAATATTTGGAATCCATCTAGTCAGAATTTCAGCTTCTTAAGCCTTGCAAAAAAAACCAAAACAAAACAAAAAATAATAAAAATAAATAAATAAATAATAAGAAAAAAAATGTAGCGAAAAATCCAAGATGACTTATTTGAAGCAGTGAAAGCCTAGAATCTAGAGCTTTGATACCAAATGTTTTGTAACCAGATCACAAAACAGAGGAAAAGATAAATCAACAACTTGAAAATAAATCTCTTTGAGGGGGCAACCTCCTCTTACATCACATAAATGAACAATTCTTGGATCATTCAAATGACAAGGCCTCCTTGCTATATATAGGATTCTAAGGGGTGAAAATATAATTAGGGCCTGCATAACAATAATAATGTGAGGGCACAACAATAACAATAGTGGGATTCTATGGGGCACAACAATAAGAATATGGGGGATACACTAGTAGTATAGGGACCTAACAAAATTTCCAAGCACTTAGACCAAATTCCACCTAGTCCTACTCCAGAGAAACAAAAGGCTTTGAATATGAATCTTCACATATTGTCCTCTTACTTCATAATATTATCATAGGAAATATAGTTATCAATCAACCTTCATGGTTTTTTCTATACACGTTAATTGTTTTGGCTTTGGCTCATGATTTTCCAAAGCATGCATATAGATTAATACCAAAGTTTAATCCTAATAATCAAGCCATATATAGGATCACATTAAGAATACTATTCAAGATATATGATTGCTTAAGGTGAGGCACAAAGATGTGATATGTTGCATTTTCTATCCTTTCAAAATTAAAGCATTTGCTTGGTATAATAATTTAGTTATTCTCAAATTGAATTTTAAAATGAACTAAGTGTTGAAATAAAATGTAAAATTGATTTATCATTGTGGTCAATAAGATGGGGTCTTGGAGGCCC
Organism: Pinus taeda; assembly: GCA_000404065.3. Lineage (NCBI taxonomy): Eukaryota > Viridiplantae > Streptophyta > Pinopsida > Pinales > Pinaceae > Pinus > Pinus taeda. The sequence continues at coordinate 148,940 of APFE031200154.1, forward strand.
TGGGGCTTCATCCCTAAAGCTATAGATAGATTTTTTCTCTAAATATGCTTCGGTATTCATCCAAGTTCTTTAGCAAACCATCATGGTATTTATTGAAGAAAATGTCACTTGTTCATCGTTTTCCCTACAACTAGATGTATCTTGAACGTGGTAATTTTCTCCTTAGTTATAAGGGTTGACATGTTGGTTTCCATTATGAGGCCCTCTAGGGAAGAAGAATAATTGGTGGAATACGAACCGGATGAAGACTATCCACAAAAGATTTGGGCTAGTCTTCTAGTTTCCACTTGCCGCTAGGAAAATGACATTTTGGACGCAATGAAAGCATCGGACAACCCTTCAGTTTTTCCACTTTAAAGTGAGGAAGAGAATCTTTGTTTTCTAACAGGTTGGAGACCAAAACCCCAAGCCTGGAATTGCTAGGTTAGTGATTATATGAAACAACGTCTTCTAGGTTTTTAGAATGGAACCAAGGCATGCTGACCAGTCATGGGATACTTTGGTCAACTTCAAATCTTAGAAATGGGCTTGATTTTCAATATTTACAAGTAAATTTATGGTTTTCTGAGGGGATCAATCACAAATATGGTACCTTACTCTATGATGGTTTCCTAATATCCTCCCCCCCCCCCCCCCCCTCCTTTCTAGATCCCCTGTCCTCTCTAATAATGGCCAGTGTCTTATAGGATATTCTAGTGCCTGAGAAAGAAGCAGATCTGCAAGATGAAGATACTAAGATTAGGGTTTCAAGGAAGAAACCCTCCTCTATCTCAAGAGGACATGTATCTCAGAAAGAGACTCTATAAACCATAAACAAAGGGAAAAAAAATCACTACAAAAAAATGATTATTGAAGCCGCTTATCCCTAGTGTTGGGGGTTGACGTCGCAATGCACAAGGTGGGGGTAATGTCTAAGAAGTCATTGTTCAATCAAGCAAAGGGATGATAATTTAGTATTTCAATGATTAAAGCATGGGTGTTAGATAATATCGCACCCATGGTTAATAGTTCCCTGAAATTAGTATTGTTGGCGAGGGGTTGGATTCATCTCAATTTCCAAGAGTCAATCGATGCCCTAAAGGTCAAACAAAAGGTATGGGTGATCAATTCAACCCCTATTATTTTCAATTTCTGGACTCCCTCTTTGATGCTACAAGGGATAGAATGATATTGGTTCCAATTTGGGTTCACCATCCTAGTCTTCCCCTCGCCCTCCCCCCAATGTTGGGATGAATTAATCTTTCAAGTCATCAGGAACTCTCTCGACACCTATTTGGATCACAGATCTTCCTACTTGGGGAGAGTCATCATGGTTGTAGTGTGCTTCTTTGTCAATATCAACCTCAAAGAAGCACTACCAGAGATTATGGATATCAAGAACGAACTAGAAATGCAACTTGTCACTCCAAAAAATGCCCTGATTTCTAATAGCGAAAACTAGGGTGTTAGGGAATCAGATAAGGTATAAGCTCCATGTTTAGCTACTACTACAACTCACCATGAAATGATAGTTTAGGAAATCAGAAGCAGAGATTCATTGAGAATGTGGTTGGAGCAACGGGGCTCTACTTCAGAGGTGATCATTTCAAGCCCAGACTCTGTAGGTACCCCTTTTTCCTCTTCCTTCCTTACTAATTCCCCTATTCTTTCATTATGTTTCAATTCTCTTTCAAATTCTATCAGTCATGGTATCCCTTTGGAGTCTGCAACATTTTCTCCCTTTCCATTTCTTCCCTGTGATTCTTCCTTCCCTTCTTTCTCCCTTTTTGGTGCTCCTCCTTGATCTATATCCCCATCCCTTGATGTCTTGGGTCTCAACGCCTCTCTTAGGGTTGTTTCCCTTTCCTCACCCCTCCCCCTCCCTATTTTCACTACCCCTTCCAAGGCCTTATTACCTTGCTCGACTGTGTCAAGTGACCTCTCTTCTCCTGCATCCTCCCCCACCCTAGATTGATCAGAGTTTTTCATGGCCCAAGCCATGATTTACAATATTTTATCTAGATCAATCATGCCCCATTAGTAAAACATCACCTAGGATCTAGGGAGGTTGTCTCTCTCAATCCCTCAAGGTAGAAAAAGGGGTCAAAAATATCATTTAACCAATTCGAAGGAAAAATCTGGGGCTAATCTAGCTTCGGGGAAGCAACTCTCAAGACAAGGGGCCCTTAGAGTGTTTTCAACCCCCAAAGGAGTTTCCCCATGAAGCATCTTGCCTATAACTGCAGTAGGTTGGCATGTCCACATAAAAGAGGTTCCCTGAGTAGATTTATTGAAAACTCTTTCCTATATGAAATCTTCCTCCAACAAACTCTAAGGGGTGGTGAGCATATTGTCAACTTATTAGAGTCTTTACTGAAAGGATGAAGATTCTTGGCAATCTAATGTAAATGGTATATCTAGAGGTGTTGTTGTTGGATGGAATATTATGAGAATTTTGTTTATATTTGTTGGAGCTTCAATTCCAAGATGGGGATTGAGGATTTTGTGAAGGATCTAGGTTCTTCTTTCACATTTTTAAATGTGTATGGCCCTTTTTTGTAGTGTTTTCTTCTCAAATGTGTATGAAAATAATCCACTTAAGATTGTGGATGACAAACAATATTAACAATATAAATGGCTGCTAAACATTGTAGATCTACAGCAACTAATGGAAACAAAACCTACCAAAGTCTATATCTATGCAAAATCATAATTAAACAGCAAAAAGAAAGAGTAATAACTCTAATCATCCAATGGAATCCAGATATACAAAGAACAGTTCTATTATAACACCTGTGAAGGGAACAAATAAATGTTTCCAGTCCCCCTCTATGGGATGGGTTCTTGGTTATCCTCAAACGTCTTCAGCTTGTGTAGAGTCTCTCTCCTCTATAATATGTAAACCCAGCAAAAAAATGGTGTACGACAATGAAAATAATCAGAGTTACAATAGGCCCACGGGGCTTTGGTCTAACGGTGAATTGGTGCACTGTTAAGGCACTCCTTGCGATAGGTCACTGGTTCAAATCCCCATGGGTACTTAGGTTAGTCTAAACATATAACAAAAAAAAATAGAGTTACAACAGTGAGTGCAACAATGAAAATAATCAAAAGTGAATAATGAATGGAAATCCCTTCTATTTATAACAAAATATTGAGTTATCCTCGAATAATGAGAAATAATAAAATATTATTGATCCCATTCTTGGAATAACCACCTCGAATATTTTATTATATTTGTTTAGGAGGGAAAAAGTATTTAAACTTTTATTTAGAAATAATAAATGAATAAATGATTTATTTATCATCTCAAGGAATTAGTTAAGGAATAATAAACAAATAAGGATTTATTTAATTATTCCTAAAGGATTTAGTCAAATTTGACAAAGAACAATAATTAATTAGTGATTAATTAATTATTCTTGTCGAAAAATAAGATAATTGATGATTTATCTGTTTATTTTTCATGATTGGCTCAAATATGACAAGGAATAATAATTGAAAATTTTAATTAATTATTCCTAGAAGAAAAACAAATAAATAATGATTTATTTAATTATTCTTCATGGGTTTAACTATAAATTACTTAACAAAGGTGGTTTATTAAGTAATTTCTCACAGTGGGAGCAATTTTACTATGGTAAAATTGGCTTTACATGGTGTACCTCGATCCATCTAGTGAATTAGGCTAGATGATCAATTTTTTAGTGATAACAGATTGCCCCCCAATGTACAAGTGTTAGGAGAAAAACATATTACTGAAGTACGTTGTAAAGACACAATCACTAGACAACACAGTGGAGTCAGAGAGAGAGAGACCAATGAACTGAATTAAAAGAGGATAGGGACAGAGACAGTGAGACTAATGCAAGTCTCCTTTTATGTTGTGGTACCGGACCTCAATGAGGCAGGGGAGGCATACCCATACCTGCCGAGATAGCTTAGTAACAAAATAATGGTTCACCCAGAAATATAAAACTAAGCAATGAAGTACAAGTTGAATGGTACATGACATGTTGGCACAACAGAGACAGAAAATAATACATTATGTCCCATATACATAATGCACCTGGAAAAACATGAGCCAGGACTAAATACAATAATATCTAAGTACATGAGATACAAAGCCATTCCCTCAAAAAATTGGTGGGAGGGAGGGTAGAACAACTGGAGAAGCCCTACTGAACGAGGAAGGGATCCGTAAAACTGAATGGATCATCTAGAGAAGACGTGCATGCTATAAACACTGCGATCGATAGGAACTGAACCCATCAACTCTGTGAAACTACATATGAGGCTCTAGCATAGTAAGTATGCATCCGGGCATATGGGGGGCTACCTGAAGGGCCACCCCCTCAAGAGGTCTGAAACATCTCACACACACCCGGGAATCACTAGTACAATCCCTTGCATCATTGGACCATCAAGTGTATGGATCATGAACATGAAATGACCAAGTCAAAGGGAAATAATGAGACCCTCTACTCGATCCACAGTTCCAAAAAAGAATGGAAGTTGGAACCGAGATACACCACCCTCTAGGTCATTCTTCTGGAATAAATGAGCTGATGTCGACAGAATAGGGCCTGCGATAGATGAGGCAATGAGGATCCTCAACTAAAGCATGAGGGAAAATAGTAATGTGACTGATGGACTGACACCAGGGATAATGAGGAAAGGGTGGGACTGAGGGACAAACAGACAACTTCCCTTGTCAGAGCATAAAGTGCATGGTTGACTTGGTAGCAACTAACTCAACTCTGAAGGGGATGGGACAGTATGACTAGAGGCCAAAATGGGCAACACAGGATGAACGGTACACAAATATGGATGGAATATTGTGACATGATATAATGGGACATGAAATAGACTCCGAGAGTGTAAGGGTGACTCATCGTGGATGCTCTGAACAAGGGTGGCTCGATGATGCTGCCGCACAGACTAGGCCTGATGGGGACCACCAAAACATGAGTAAATGATGGTTACGCATGACAAAAGTCGACATATGGTACGAAAAGTATTAAGAGGAGGTGGACCTCAAAGTACAAGTGTCGATTTATGATGAAATTCGATTTTGAGAGGCGATGAAGTGACTTTTCTTGGAAAAATGGTTTCCTGGTGAAGTGTCAAATCATCAAAAACTGAGGAAGACCCATTATAAATCTAGATGAGAGATTTCTACCTGTGCTAAAGGTTCATCAAACTAAGCTACGGTCTGGTCGTAATGTGTGACAGAAAAATTGGTGATTTTTCTATGAAAGGACATTTTCCCTCCAATTTGGATTCATTTGCTAAGTGAGTTGTGGTGAATTTGGAGAGGAGGAAAAGGTCCTAAATATTATGGAGAGCGTAGTAGAAAAACCGACCATCAGAATCAGGATCTGCGACTTTTAGGTAGGTGGCCTTACTCGTGTAAAGATGGTCGTAATGCTTCTTAGAACGATGGTTCCTAGTGAAGGATTAAGGGAAGAGGAAAACAAGAAAGAACTATTAGAGGAGGTCTAGAATCATTCTCACCCATTAAGTCAAACATGGGGACTCTGTGGACATAGGGTAGAATATTTGAAGATGTGGTATCAAATGTCTACAATATGCGATGTGCATATGGCTCACCAGAGAGGCCAGTAGGATAAACTATCCAAGGAATGGCAGGATAATCATGTTGGCATTATGATACAAGTGTTGTCCTTGATGGAAACTCATTTACAGGTCGGTTCATTTTTTATAAAAGGAAACCCATAGTGTAACAGATCCAATCATATGTAACACGGCATTGTTTCATAAGAACAGGAAGATGGAACTAAAGTCTACTAATCAGAATGAAGAAGTTGAATCAAAGGACGGTGAAAAGCAGTTTAAGATGTATATGCATGTCCACTTAGTCAAAACAGAGTATACACGCAGGTCCACATAACAAAAAGCACATATACGTATACACGTACTCCCGCAAGAAGAAAAGCACGTACAGATTGGAAAAACAAGGAATTTCAAGAATAGAGAATATCAGGGGTCAATACCTTGGTATTATCCCACAATACTGAGCGAAGTAATGACTATTTGATCCCTCCCAAGAACACCACGGGTCCTAAGTGGTTTTGGTCCGAGGTATTGCAAAAGGCCTAAAACTATATAAGGAGGAGAAGATCATATGGCCAAAGTGTGCAAGTGAAAAGGGTTTCTAAAGAATACTTCTATCTAAAGTATATTTTATGTTGCAGGGGCTATCTTGGTGATTTGATTTGAAATGTTTTGTGTATCTTGAATTCAATGTTGGATTAGGATCATGAGATCTGAAATGACTTATCATTGAATGAATTGATATTGGCTGGGCCAGATCGCCAGATCTAATTGTGCACACGTGTTTTATTCTTTGAATTTCATGATCTAGGTTTTTCTCAAGTCCGGAATACCAGCGAAGTTATGAGTTAATATTTGCAAATCTATAAGCTAGTTAGCTTTGGTGAAGTTTCATACACACACTGGTTTGACTCTTCCAAGTAGCGTATGCAAAAGAAAAAGTATGTTTTTCATAGATGACCGATCTATTTGATTAGTATTGTTGTTTCACTGATGTCTGTCAATGAATTCTTCTTAGATCTGAATGTAAAACTAACTGCATAAGGAGTTTGATATCTGATTGGTTGATTGTACAAGTGAGAAGGGTGATCTCTGCTACTCCCTGTGTAAGGCTCTGTAAATTGATAGTAGATGTTCAGTATATTGCTGGTTGGTACATGCTTGATTCAAAAGTTTTATGTTTCAGTAATTTTGAAGGTATATGCAAGTTTGATTAAAGGAAGTAGCATATACATGTAGGTTGGGTTCAGTAAAGTAGCGTATACATTCTGATGCATGATTTTTTAGGTTGCAACTGGTTCTGAATGATGATGCAGGTTTCTGGGTTCAGCACAGTGATCTGGTGACAGTGATCTGATTGTTCAGATTAACTGATTATTGGTTGATGCAATTTGAGTTTAGAAGTTTCTAAAGGATCCAGTATGAAAATTTGATGAAACAAGGCCATCATGTGTATTGTTTTGTACTAGGAGAATCAAGTCTGAAAATTTATGAAACATGGTCCCTAGAGGAAGAAAGAATGTTGTAGCCTTCTGTAGGTCAGTGCCTATGTACTAGTAAACACATTAGCTAGTACAAGAGCTAGGGGGTTGTAGCTCCCTTCCAGTAGAAGTTGGAAAATTAGAGAAGGTTGTAGCCTTCTGCATGTGGGTACCTGCATACTAGTATGAGTCTGCACCAGTACAATATTGTAAACAGATTTTGTTATTATTAAAAGAAGATAGAGATGATAGCAGCAGGTGGTTTTCACCCACATTGGGTTTCCACCTTTAATCTTGGTGTTCATGTGTGTTGCTTATGTGTGATGGTTTATTTTGTTTTTACTGCACTGTTTAATAATTTACTGATGCACTGGTTAAAGATCATCACATGATAAATTAACTAAATCACAAGTTATCTGGGTATACGCTGGTTTCACTAATCACAATAGCATGTACACGCTAGTTTACTTCACAGAAGTAGTGTATACAACTCTGTTTGGGAAATGAAAAATTATTGATCAAATAATACTGATTCACCCCCCCTCTCAATATTATTTCCAACAATTGGTATCAGAGCAGGTCCTTCAGAAGAAGCTTAATCGCTTAAAGGAAGATCTTGCAACATGAATAATCACGAGGGCATGGGATCCATCAGACCACCAATATTCAATGGGAGAAACTTAGTATATTGGAAAATAAGAACCAGATCCTATCTACAATCGCTTGGAGTCAATGTTTGGGAAATTGTGCAAGGAGGATATCAATTTCTAGCAGCAATTCCTACAGACTCTACAAGTAAGAATTTATATGAAACCAATGCCAAAGTTGTCAGTACGTTATTGGGAAGTCTGTCAAAATCAAAATTTGTCAAATTCATGCAGCTCAAGACAGCCAAAGAGAGATGGGACAAAATCATTCAAAGCTATGAAGGAGACTCTCAGGTAAAACGTGTTAAGATTCAAACTCTCAGAATTCAGTATGAAGCTCTTAAGGTGCATAGTTATGAGAGTGTTGCTAGTTGCTTCTTACATATAGATGAAATTGTTAATTGTATGAAGAATCTGGGTGAAGAGATAAAGGAAGTTACTTTAGTTGAGAAAATTTTGAGATCTTTGTCTTTTAAATTTGAGTCAAAAGTGTCTGCCATAGAAGAAAAATAGGATCTTCACACTATCACTATGACTCAACTTCATGGAATCCTAACTGCCTTTGAAATGAGAAAACGAGGTCCATCAGATATGAGAGAAGTCGCATTTAAAGCATTAGAAAAGGGAAAAGAAAAGGAAGAGCACAATGAATCAGGACACATTCCAGAAGAAGAAGAAGATGAGGTAAATTTTGTCAAGAAGCTTCAACAGGGTTCCGGAAGATTCAGAGGTAAGATACCTTTCAAATGCTTTGCTTGTGGTAGAGTCGGTCACTATGCTGTCGAATGTCCTCATAAAGATAAATATGAAAAATGGAAGGAATATGCAAAAGGAAATAGAAGGAGTTACTATACGCATGAAGATAGTGATGGTTTATCTAATAGTGATGAAGATGAAACTGGACAAGACTATAGACTACTCATGGCTTATGACAATGATGATTTTTTGGATGCATTAGAAGAGGAAGATTTCTTGAAGAAATCACTAAACTCAAAATCTGTGTAGAAGAAAAGAATATGATCATAGATGCTTTGACACACCAACTTGCTAAAAGAGAAAAACACAATGAAAATCTAGAATGTGAAATTGTGGGTCTAAGAAAAGATCTTGAGAAGACAAAATCTCTTAATCTTAGATTTGCTAAAGGATCAGAAACTTTAAATGAAATAATCAATGTTCGGCGTTTTCCTCTGATAAAGACAGTTCTTGGATAAAGTGAAGATTCATCTCAATCACAAAAGTCGTCAGCCTCCACCAGAAGCTATCTTGATGCAGTAAAGACCAGTGAATAGCATGTCAATTGTCAACAAAAGTCTAAAATTACTCATCAGGTAAATCATACTCAATTTACTCCAAGGATGAATATTAGTAGAAGCCGCAATCAACGGGTAAATAATATCAAAAGATACTATGATCGCAAAAATTTCTTTAATGGGCAATGTTTTTCATATCATAACTTTGGGAACAAGGCTGCTCAATGTGTTTTTTACAAAAACACCATGACTAGAGAAGCACGAAATCAAAGGAGTGTGACACGAATCAAGAAAAGTTCCTATAACAAATTTTTTCCTCTTGAAAATGAAATAGAATGTCAATTTGTAACAAGTTTGGTCATAAAGAATCTGAATGCAGGAGCAAATTTTGGCTAACACTTCAAAAGGAGCAAACACCATTAAATCCCAAGATATGGAGAAGAAAGGAATCTCAATCAGAAAGATGTGGCATAGCTTTTTATGCAGAAGGACAAGAAAATCAGTGGTACATTGACAGCGGATGCTCCAAACACATGATAGGTGATAAAGAGAAACTTCATTTATATAATGCTTTAGAAAAAGAAAAGAATGTCTCATTTGGAAATGACACACCTACTGTTATTAAAGGTAAAGGCTCTATTTTCTTGAAAGAAAAGGTTAAAGCTAGAAATGGCATGTATGTAGATGGTTTAAATCATAATCTATTGAGTGTCGGTCAAATGTGTGATCAAGGAAATGAAGTGGTATTTCAATCAAACGGATGTGTGGTTCGTGAGCTTGATATAGGAAAGACCGTGATCAAAGGGACAAGAACTCCAAACAACTTATATATACTTAAAGGAGGACAACAACAATGTTATCTAAGCAAAACAGATGAAAACTAGCTATGGCATAGAAGATTGGGACATCTAAGCTTTTCTCAAATAAGAAAAGCATGCAGGCTCAAGGCAATTCGTGATCTTCCAGATATCAGCATCCCAGAAAATACCATATGAAAAACATGTCAAATCGGTAAGCAAACCAAAGTTCACTTCATTGAAAAAGAAGGGTCAGTAGGTAAACCTCTTGAACTGATCAATACTGATTTATGTGTACCAACAAGGAAAAAGTCACCTCGTGGAGAAGAATACTTTATTTTATTTATTGATGATTTTTCCAAGATGTGTTGGATAGGTCTACTAAAGCACAAATATGAAGCATTTGAAAAGTTTAAATCCTTAAAAGCTTTATTTGAAAATGAATCAGATCAAAAAAACAAATGTCTCAAATATGATCGAGGGGGAGAATTCATATCATATGAATTCTTTGAGTTTTGTGAACAACATGGAATAAAAAGGAAATTATTCGTCACAAGAACTCCTCAACAAAATGGTGTGGTAGAAAGGATGAATAGAACAGTTCAACAAATGCCTCGAGCTATGTTAGATGAATCTGGAACTCCTACAACCTTCTAGGGTGAAGCTGCATTTGTTGTTGTAACTAAGCTCAACAAAGTAAATGTTCGGGTAAATAGCAATCAAACTCCATATGAACTTTCGTATGGTAAGCCCTCCTATTGTAAAACACTTCAGAGTTTTTGGAAGCAATTTTTTTTATCAAAATGATTGATGAAAAACTTGGTAAGTTTGAACCCAGAGTAGACGAAGGAATTCTTCTTGGTTATTCATCCAGAATTAAAGGATACAAATGTTATAATAAAAGACTTCGGAAAATTTTTGAAAGCATTGATTTTGTAATTCATGAAGCATGCAAAAATCCAGAACAAATGAAATCAACAGAGGAATGTGACAATGAGGAAGTTGGGGAATTCTTTCTCGCATCAAATCAAAATTATATAGAATAAAAAACCAATGAAGCACCAAAAGAATATACAACAGATATGGAAAAGACTCCATCGAGGTATGTTTAGAAGAATCATCCAGAATGTCAAATTCTAGGAGAAAAGGGGGCTTGTGTACAGACAAGAAGAACTCTTACAGGGATCTCAAGTTATATAGCATTACTATCTTCCACCGAACCTCGGAATGTAAAAGAAGCTTACAAAGATCAATGTTAGTTAAAGGCCATAGATGAAGAACTTGACCAAATTGAAAAGAACGATACTTGGGAGTTAGTTCCTAGACCTCATGATAAAAATATTATAGGAAAAAAATGGATATTTAAGAACAAATTGAATGAAAATGGAGAAGTTACTAGAAACAAGGCCAGACTTGTTTGTAAAGGGTATGCTCAACAAGAAGGTGTATATTTTGAATAAACTTTTGCACCTGTTGCCAGACTTGAAGCCATAAGGATGTTTCTTGCTCTTTCTACTTTTCAAAAATTCAAAGTATATCAAATGGATGTAAAATCAGCCTTCCTTAGTGGAGACTTAGAAGAAGAAGTTTATATTGAACAGCCAAAAGGATTCATTCTTGGAAATGATGAAAAATTCATATGCAAGCTTAAAAAGGCTCTCTATGGTCTGAAACAAGCTCTAAGGGATTGGTATTACCTCCTTAACAAATATCTACAACAACAAGGTTTCACAAAAGGTTTTGCTGATAGCAATTTATACACAAAGGTTGAAAATGATAAACATCTAATTATTGTTGTTTATGTTGATGATATCATCTTCGGTAACAATGAAGAATCCATGAGTCAAAATTTTGTTTCAGTAATGTAGCAAGAATTTGAAATGTCCTTACTTGGTGAACTTTATTTTCTTGGTCTACAAGTACAACAAACCAAAGATGGTATTTTTTTTTCGCAAACCAAATATCTCAAGCAGATCTTGAAGAAGTACGGAATGGAAGATTCTAAACCAGTATGTACTCCAATGGTATCAGGATGAAGTCTAAGTTCTAAAGATGAATCACCAGCAGTAAACCAACCAACTTCCAAATCTATGATTGGAAGTCTGCTTTATCTAACAGGTACTAGACCCGATATCATGCATGTAGTAGGTATTGTTGGAAGTTTCCAAGCAAATCCAAAGGAATCACATCTCCATGCAATCAAAAGAATTTTCAAATATCTTCAAGGAACTCAGGACTTTAGACTATGGTATCCTAAAGATACAAACCTTACTCTTCATGCATATATAGATGCAGATTGCAGGAAATGTTGATGATCGAAAGAGCACTAGTGGAGGTGCATTCTATATGGGTTCTCTGTTAGTGTCATGGTTCAGCAAGAAACAAATTTCAATTGCCTTATCTATAGCTGAAGCAGAATATGTGGTTGTTAAATCTTGTTGCACACAACTACTTTAGATGATGCAAACATTGAAAGACATTCATATCACATGTACTCCACCCATCTCCATTCTATGTAATAATACAAGTGCCATCAGTATTTCAAAAAATCCAATCATGCACTCCAAGACCAAGCACATACCCATTAAGTAAAATTTTCTACGAGAACAAATGCTTGAACAAAAGGTTAAATTGGTGTATGTTCCCTCCAAAGAACAGGCTGCTGATATATTCACTAAACCACTTACTAGAGAAACATTTGAATATCTCATATAAAAGTTGGGAGTAGTTGATGCATCATCCTACTCTTATATCCATTTTTCAGAGGAATGTTATTATACGCAGGTTTCATGAAGTATAGTCACGTATACATGCAGGTTTCTATGGCTAAAGGAGCATATATGTTTTTCTAACAGAAAAATAGTGAGTTAGACTCTGATATGGGTGCTCTATCTGATATTGAGTATTACAGTCTGATGATATGCTTTGTTCATTGATTTTTATCTGACTGACAAAGATGTCTTGATGCATGACTTGTTGACAATGCACAGGTAGCACAAGTTCATGGGGAGAATTAGCCTTCACACACATTCTACATTGTTGGAATTTTGGTTGTTGAATTCAGCTAAAATTTTTGTTTAAGTCATAGGGTGTGTTATGACTTCTTTTGTCATGGTCTATATTTGAATGAGTTCTATTGGACAAATGATCTAATTTGTATCCCCACTTTGCATGGGATGGATGATGTAATATTTTTTGTATTTATTTCATGTATAAAAAATTGGTATATCCCCACTTGGTGGGTGGATGAGTCAAATGTAGTGTATCCCCACAAGGAGGTCATACTCACTTAGTTGAGTTATAGAGTCATGTTATTCTTTTGAAACATATATCTGCAATCTCAGCATGTACTCAGGGGGAGCATGGACAACATAATGTATATTAAAGAGGAGAATAACTTGGTTTGCCCTTTGCCCTTGATGTCAAAGGGGGAGAGTATATTGGTGTTGCTTGATATCTCTAACAGTTTCTACAGCTTGCAATAATCAACATCAGCATGGTTACCATCAATTCCAAATGGGGATATTGTTGGATTTATGATACAAGTGTTGTCCTTGATGGCAGCTCATTCATAGGTCAGTTCAATTTTTATGGAAGGCAACCCATAGTGTAATAGATCCATTCAGATGTAACAGGGCATTAGTATAGAAGAACAGGAAGGTGGAACTAAAGTCTACTAATCAGAAGGAAGAAGTTGAAGGTAAAGGATGGTGGAAAGCATTTTAACATGTATATGCAGGTCCACTTAGTCAAAACAGCATATACACGCAGGTCAACATAAAAATAAAATTAACAAAAAAAACCAAAAAAAAAAAAAAAAAAAAAAAAAAACGTGTATACGTATACACGCACTCCCACAAGAAGAAAAGCGTGTGTACGTATACACGCACTCCCACAAGAAGAAAAGTGTGTATAGGTTGGAAAATCAAGGAATTTCAAGAGTAGAGAATACCAAGGGTCAATACCATGGTATTAGCCCACAATATTGAGCGGAGTAACAATTATTTGATCCCACCCAAGAATAACATGAGTCGTAAGTGGTTTTGGTCTAAGGTATTGAGAAAAGCCTAAAACTATATAAGGAGGAGAAGATCATATGGCCAAAGTGTGCAAGTGAAAAGGGTTTATAAGGAATACTTCTATCTGAAGTATATTTTATGTTGCAGGGGCTATCTTGGTGATTTGATCTAAAATATTTTGTGCACCTTGAATTCAATGTTGGATTAGGATCAAGAGATCTAAAATGACTTATCATTGAATGATCTGATATTGGTTGGGCTAGATCTAATTGTGTACACCTATTTTATTATTTGAATGTCATGATCTGGGTTTGTTTGAAGTTCGGAATAGTAGCGAAGTTATGAGTTAATATTTGCATATTTGTACGTTGGTTTTCTTTGGTGAAGTTGTGTATACATGTTGGTTTGACTCTTCCAAGTAGCATATGCAAAAGAAAAAGTATGTTGTTCAGAGATGAATGATCTATTTGATTAGCACTGTTGTTTTACTATTGTCTGTCAATGAAATCTTCTTAGATCTAAATGTAAAATTGAATGCATAAGGAGTTTGATATCTGATTGAATAATTGTACAAGTGAGAAGGGTGATCTCTGCTACTTCCTGTGTAAGGCTCTGTAAATTGGCAGTAGATGTTCAGTATATTTCTGGTTGGTACAGACTTGATTCAAAATTTTTATGTTTCAGTAATTTTGAAGGTATACGCAGGTTTGATTAAAGGAAGTAGTGTATACACACAGGTTAGGTTCAGTAAAGTAGTGTATACATTATGATGCATGATTTTTGAGGTTTCAGTTGGTTCTGAATAATGATGCAGGTTTCTAGGTTCAGCACAGTGATCTGGTGATAGTGATCTGATTGTTCAAATTAACTGACTGTTGGTTGATGCAGTTTGAGTTTAAAAGTTTATGATGGGTCCAATATGAAAATTTGATGAAACAAGGCCATCATGTGTATTGTTGTGTACTAGGAGCATCCAGTCTAAAAATTTATGAAACGTGGTCCCTGGAGGAAGAGAGAATGTCATAGCCTTCTGTAGGTTGACGCCTACATACTAGTAAACACGTTGGCTAGTACAAGAGCTAGGGGGTTGTAGCTCCCTTCCAGTAGAAGATGGAAAATAAGAGAAGGTTGTAGCCTTTTGTAGGTGGGTGCCTACGTACTGGTATGAGTCTACACCAATACAAGATTGTAAACATATTATCTTATTTTTAAAAGAAGACAGAGACAACAGCAGTAGGTGGTTTTCACTCACGTTGGGTTTCTACCTTAAATCTTGGTGTTCATGTGTGTTGCTTATGTGTGATGGTTTATTCTGTTTTTACTGCATTGTTTAATAAGTTATTGATGCATTGGTTATAGATCATCACATGATAGATTAACTAAATCACAAGTTCTTTAGGTATACATTGGTTTCATTAATCACAATAGCATGTACATGCTACTTCACTTCACAGAAGTAGCGTATACAAATCTGTTTGGGAAGTGAAAAATTATTGATCAGATAATATTGGTTCACCTCCCCTCTCAGTATTATTTCCAACAAATCGACCATACCTAGATTCGGTGGGATCTAGGCCGAGACTTAATTGAGAATATGACCAGGGGAAAACCGTCATGACCCCAAGCATGGGATGTTGATCTGGTATGCAAAGGTGTGAATGATGCCCCCCTAGCAGGAGGATTTTGTGGAGTGTCATTGTGTTCCAAGTGCTCGAAAAAGGGATTCAAGTATCTCGGCCCAGCTTGGCACGAGATCCTCCAAAGGAGATGTAGGGCCCTATGTGCCCCCTAGTATGCTATGGGCATACTGGATGTATTTAGATTTATGGGTTCCAAACACTTATATGATACATAATATGATTATTCATTATATATGACGATGATGGTTCGCCCTTTGTTGTTTATGGTTATCTTCTGTGGTATACATGTGATAAATGCCAATCTAGAATGTTGTTTGCGATGGTATCTACATAGTGATTCTAGGCTCTAGGAACATGTCTAAACGTAATGGTTTCAAATTCACTTACCAACATCTTAACTCATAGATATTTTCTAAATAGGAATCGGTTATGCGCATGATACACACCATTCAATTGCATGACAATTAGGAAGGAATCTAGATGAACATGAAGATGAAGGATGTGATGAGCAAGGACATCAGCTAACAAACCTATCACTGCATCATCTTTGGCCTAATTATTAGTGGCAGATCCAATGCACATGCCATTTGAAAGGACTAACGTATGCAATGTGTTAAAAATGGCCCAAGCTGACGAGGCTAGATTCTGTGAAAAGAAACTCGCACCATTGGCATGACTGATATAAGGTGTGGATGATGGATCCATCTGAAAGGTGGAAAAGGCAACGAGTCACAGGATGCAATCTACCTAACTTCATGGCGGAAATAAAGACACACAAATCAAAGGGATGAGAGAAATTACTTGAGGTAGAGCGCATGAGGAGAATTAGGAAGGGAATGACCTTCAGAATCCTCCTGTCCCCTTGCCTAAGTGTAATGGTAATCAGGGATAGACATAGCTTCCATGGTGTCCTCATCAGACTGGAAGATGGGAGGATGGGATGAAGATTGACTACATGATGTGGCGGTGTTACCTAGTGCTTTAACTTGAGAAAGAAGGTTCACATATGGATCATCTGGAATGGTAGATGATGAGCTGGCAGATCGAGGATCTATGGATTTTGAGATCTGGGATTCTATCGAAAGAGGTTCAATAGAAGTGCGCACATAAATCTCAAAAGGGTTTTCCTGTGAGGATCTCAAGGATGACGACAGGTAAAGGATATGGCCTATGATGTCCATCATCTTGACATTGGGGGAGGGATTACAATGGTGATACCAGAGTCCCCCTATTCTGGTTGACCAGGGGTACCAGAATCCACAGGTAGAGTAGATGATCCACTACGAGTGACCTTGTATTTGCGAAGTACCCCAAGGAAATTTCAAAATTCATCAAGACGAGGGAAAAAACGGGAATAGTTACCATGATGATCACACAGGGAACAAGGATGCTTTGTGCACAACGTTTTGAGTTTCTTTGGTGGACCCGGCAAGTTAACATGGACTTTCGGGATATTTGACTCAAGGAACACTCCATGAACCAAAGGTGTAAGTTGAGGAAGTTCAGGACAATTACTGGTGGCGTGCCCAACCATTTTACACAAAGGACATGGGGGTGTCGACTTTGGGGCCTTAGGGTTTGGAGGAGCTTGGGAAGCCTTGTCCTTAGGTTCTTTCCTCTTAGCCTTGCCCCCCTATCCAGATTCTTTCACAACAGGAGTGGGTTCCTATTGAGGTTTTGATGGAACTGAAGCAGCAGGGGTTGTAGGGACCGATTGAATCGAGGTCAAAGCATGATAAGGTCATAGCTAACTAGGCAAAGTGCTTGATGGGGGGTTAGTGTACCATACTAGGATCCCCAAATTCACATTAGGAAGGACCAATGAAGACATGAAAAGGATAGGAAAAGGTTCCGAGAGGAGGAAATAAGAAAGGTATCTATCCAGCACAGAAATGTCCCAGTGGAACAACTCCTGTATGGTTAAGACTTGGAGGAACAGTTCCTGGTGGGAACACAGGAGAGGCACCCATAAAAGGAAGAGGTCTTAGGTGGGTGGATTTAGATGACTCGACTGAGATGGTAACAATGGAGTGCTAAGGAGTTGGTTGTTGATCAAAGGTATTGACCTCATCAGAATCCATCATGAGGAGCTGGTAGTCACGAGGACTAGTAGGTTGGGGGGATGGGCTGCTTGACCTGGCTAAGGTTGAGTAGCAACAAATCCTTGCTGAGGGAAAGGCTTTATGAGCACTATTGGTTAAGATGGTGTAGGATTCTGAGGAAATTTTTGACCTCTAGAAGTTGCTTGAGCTTCTCACATTTGGCGCATCTCAGATAAGAGAGGGCATTCATGTGTATAATGACCATGTACACCACAACATGCACAAGTCTTGTTCATACGAATAGCCTTGTTCTGCTTAGGTTGGCTACCCTGTTGTTGGTTGTTGGTGTTAGGTTGGTTCCCCTGAGGTTCACTAGGTTGGTTACCTTGATTAGCCTGGTTACCCTTGTTAACCTTCCCCTTATTCTTTTTCTTCGGATTTTATGGATTGGTTGCACTCTGCTGCGAAAACACTTGACCCTGAGGGGGCGGTGGTTGCTGGGGTTGAGGATGCATGGGAGGTTATGGCACTAATGCTTGAGGGGTTAGAGTGCCAAGTTGTGCATAAGGAGGAGCAACAATTTGGTAGATGGGTTGGGGTCCTCGAAACATGTTGCTAGCAGGAGGGGCATAAGTGTTGGAGGAACTGGTGCCCCGTTGTGGGTAACCATAACTTTGTTGAGTATATGGCGAAGAGTGTGAAAGGAATCCAACAATACCATCGGTGGCATGAGATTCCCCCAGTGCATTGGCACTTCCAGGACGAGGGAGGTATGGAATGATGGTATAGACATAACCAAATTGTGCATAAATCAGATCATATCTCAAAGTGGTTTGGAGAGCTTCTTCCTCTGTCTGAGGAAAATGGGATGTGACATATTTTCCAATGAGAGATAAAAGGCTCTTAAGAAACCAATCTAGATAGACAAGGTCTTCAAAAGGCGGGGCATGACATGTGCTCCTCCTTCGATGCCACTCTTGAACATGGTCAGAAAGGCGAGTGGTAGAGGACTAACGAAATGAGGTCAATAGCTCTGTACCAGTGTCGTACTGAAGAGGTAACTGGAAGTATGAAAGGAATGATTTAGCAAGCATAACAAAAACAGAATGAGATGTGGAGGGCTGGTTTACATACCATTTTACAGCGTCTTCAATGAACATGCGTTGTAACAAACGAAGACGAATGGAGTCATCAATTATGGAGTTGGATGAACACGACATGTGGAAGGATTGAACATGGTTGGTAGGATCCTCTCTAGCATTACCCTCAAACTTTGGGATGTTTGAGGGAAGCTTAGTCGGCATAGAAGGCCAACCAGCATCATGGTGTATGGGGTCATTTATCAACTGGTTAAAATCTGGTAGACTTAACCCAGCCATAAAGGTAGCATGGGGGCTATCGGAATAGTTCGTGAGACTTTTCTGCTTGATGCGACCACCGATATAGAACTAGAGACAACACCAGGTTAGGTTCCTACACTAGTTGTGGGTCCAGACATGGTGACAATATGTGGTGAAGGAGGCTCAGAATCAAATGAGGAATTAGATGAACCAGGAGAACAATCAGTGTGGGGACTTAGAGGGCTATGAACTTGAATGACAGGGAGGGGTAATATTCCCAAGCAGAAACTGAGGATGAAGGCCTAATAGTCTCCACGACAAATGCCTTGGTGGTGCAATGTTGATAGGACACACGTGACACAGAAATGGTGAAGGGAGATCAACAATATGTCTTTGTCTCAATGAGGGGAGATAGATTTATTATGTTAAGTCTTGGCTTGGTGGTGTAAACCAAGCACCCTTCGATTAAGGTGTGCTTGTGTGTGCAAGTGTATTAATTGATTAAGCCTAGATCGTGTTTGTAAAAAAAAAAACTTGCTAAAAATAAACTGAAATTAATAACAAAAAATGAACAGCAAAGCAATTAACTAAACCCCACCTAGACTTGGTTGCAAACACTATGTTGGTTGGTGGCTAAATCAACGAAAAATAGGCTAAAATAGTCAAGAGATATAAATTTCGATGTGACTGGGATCAAGTGACACTAAGTTGCTGGAAAGTGGTGTAGCAACAGCAAAAAACTAGAAGGGAAGATCACTATAAAAAGATAGGGAGATGGGTGAAACACCTAGGGCAACTGATGGGACCCTAAGGAAAATGACCAAACAAGTTTAAATGTGAAACTATGGATGGTAGCAAGCTATCTTAACAAATCTGAAACAGAAGGATACAGATCTGGAAAATGTGGCTGAAAGCGCTGCTGAAACTCAGACTACTCACTCAGCTAAACTCATCCTAGAAAGGTGGAAGCATACTAGAAGCCCTAGGGGAGGCTAAATTCCACTTCAATGAGTAAATCAGAGTGGATGAAGGCCTAAGTGGGATGAGATAGAGGTCAGCCAACCCAGCAGACAGCTCTCTGCAAAACTCAAAAACAGATCTAAGAAAAACCTTAAAACCCAGAAATCGTAGGTACTGACCTATTTTCCAGAAGTGATCGCACTTTTTGCACTGATAAGTGTGCTATAGCCTCTAGATCGCACTTTTTGGGCCAAACATTGTGATTTATTCTCTATGGATCTCGGTCGGCAAATCTCAAAAAAAAAGTTCGACCTTTGTCGCGGTTGGTTCCTGTGACCTGCGAAAACGACGAGAAAGCTTGCGAAAGTCAAAAATTTATCAGATCTAGGGTTAAAAAACTAGAAAACATTAAGAGAATTGAAAAAATAAGAAACCCTAAGCTGAAAACTGAAGGTCACCCATGTTTTTGGATCTAAAGTATAAAACCTAGTGGAGTCACCAATTTTGTGATTAGCAACAATCACAAAATCCCCAGCGGAGTCGCCAAAATCCTAGTGCATACTTGGACTTCTCATTGGGTGATTCTTAATATTGGGGCCCCACGACTAGGATTAATCCCTTATCCAACTACTTCTAGTAAAAAATCAAAATTTGAAATCTTGTTGATGTTAATCCAATGAAATTACGCCCTACCTGGAGTAATAGGAATACTATGGCAGATAGAGCACCTAAGAGAATTAACCATTTTTTACTGCTAGAGGCCCTAGTCAAGAGGTTTCATTTTATCAAACAATGGATAGAGGTTTAGGGATATTTTAATCATTCCCCCATTTTTCTAGAAAACAGAGGAGCAACTCAAAAATGTATCAACCCTTTTAAAATGAATTCGAGCTAGTTAAAGGAGGACGAATTTAGATCCCTCATTAACACCCATTGAAGAGAATTTGACCCTTATCTAGGCTCCTCTATGACCAATCAATTTGAATCAAATCTCAAGCTCATTAAAGAAAAATCAAAAGAATGGGCTCAAAAGAAGAAGTTGCCAGTGATTCATGAGGTGGAGGAGATTGAATAGAAGTTGTACTCTATAGCTAGTCAAGAGGGTGAAGGATTAATATCACCTAAATCTCACAACATCCTTTTGACTTTGGAAAGACGAAAAAAAATTATCCTTATTGAACTCGAATAATAGTGGCACTAAAAAAGTCGAGTTATCTGGCTAGCCAATAGTGATGAGAACACCAAGTTTTTTTAGGCCTATGTGAAGGGGAGGAAAATGCACAACACTATTTGTAGCCTCAAATATCGTGATGTTGTTGAAGTCTTACACTTCAATGGTCTAGTAGCTATGTATAAATTCATTCCAAAGATCTATTTCATGCCCTCTTTAGAGCCTCCATTGACAAAGTTATCAGAGTTGCCCAACTTTTTCCTAGATTGGTTGAGTTCGAAGAGAGAAAGGCCATCATGGATGAGGTCACTGAATATGAATTAAAATCAACTTTACTTAGATTTTAGAGAAATAAAATCCCAAACCCATATGGGTGGGAAGTTGAAATTTTCCTTGATTTATTTGCATTTTTGGCAAAAAAATCCTTAAAGTTGTTGAAGAATTTAGAAGAGAGAGGCGCATTTTTCATGCATTCAATACCTCCTTCATCACCCTAATACGCAAAGTAAACCACCCCTCCTCTTTGAATGATTTTCATCTCATCTCCCTTTGTAATTTCATTTATACATTCATCACCAAAATCATCGCTCTAAGAATTAAGCCCCTCCTTTCTCGCTGCATTTCTTCTGAACAATTTTCCCTTTTGAAAGAGAGACAGATCCACAAAGCCATCGATGCTACTCAAGAGGGTCTAGACAGTATCAAAGTGTTGAATCTGAAAGGGGTTATTGTCAAAATATATCTCTCCAAAGCCCTTAACAGAGTTTATTGGATCTATCTGAGGCTTCTTATGACTCATGTAGGCTTCAATCTGGACTTCATAACCTAGGTGATGAGTTGTCTCCACTTTTTCTCCTTTGTTGTTATTCTCAATGGATTTGCTTCCCCTTTCTTCCATGCTCAAATAGGTTTGTTCCATGGATGCCCTATCTCCCCATTTCTCTTTATTTTGGTAGTTGAAGGTCTCAATTGACTTTTGACAGAGGCAAAGAGGAGAGGCTCTTTCCATGGAACCTTTATATCACAAGCCCTATCCATTACATGCCTTTTGTTCAAAGATGGCATCCTCATAATTTGCAATGGCTCACCAAGGTAAGTAAGTGATATAGCGTACATTCTTACTCTATATGGGAATGTCATCATTATGACTATAAAAAAACAAGAAATCCACCCTATCTCTAAAAAAATTGGATGAAGGGGAGTTCCACCACCTATCTCAAACACTTCCCTTTGACTCCAAACCACTAGAGGAGGGGTTGTAATACCTTGGATTCCATATCAATCATAATTGTTACAGTAAGGAGGATTGTCTTTGGCTTATAGTTAAGATTGAAAAATCCCAAAAAAAATGTAATTTCTCTTGTCTTTCTTGTGTTGATCGGTTAGTGCTAATAAAATTAGTTCTTGAAGCTATGCCTGTCTACTAGATGTCAATGGCATGGATTCCAAAATCTGTTCTAGAAAA
The DNA here is from genome assembly GCA_000404065.3 of Pinus taeda. Lineage (NCBI taxonomy): Eukaryota > Viridiplantae > Streptophyta > Pinopsida > Pinales > Pinaceae > Pinus > Pinus taeda. The sequence goes on from APFE031200154.1 coordinate 171,311, forward strand.
AATTCCATAGACTTTGTTTTAATTTTATATGGGTTAGGAATCAAGATCACGGAGTTCTCCTCTTAGTCAAATGGGAAAAATTTGCAATGCCAAAAATATTAGGGGGGTGGGGCTTAAAGAAAATTTTCTATTTTTCCAAGGCTTTGGAAGCTAAGCGTGGGTGGAGGCTCATCTCCTCTAAAAATATATGGACATCCATTATCACCCAAAAATACATTGCACCTTGCTCTTCGGAAGAGTATATTTTTCGATAGGATAAGTCGTGTGCCAATATTTCTATGATATGGAGAGTAGTCCTAAATTCCTTTGATATCGTTAGTAATGGGCTAGCCTGAAAATTTGGTAGAGAAAATAAGGTTCACATTGGCCTCAATCCTTGGACAGAGTGTGGCCAGGCAACGGCCAAAGTCACATTCTCCCTCCTCATTTAATAGAACACTTGCGAGACATAGTCATTTCGAATCTCAGCCATATCGCAAACCATGCCACCTCTTCAATATGGAAGCAAGGTTGGCTTTCAGCTGAGGACATGAATTTGAATGAAATTTATCGCGAGGCAAGAATCGGTTTCACAGACACTTTACCAGTTGAGTATATCTGGTTGAATGATAGGGCATATGAACTTGTTTAGATCATATCCCCCTTTGGCACTTAAACCCCTAATCTTGGCTATATATTTCTCATGGAAATCAAAGATGACATTGTCACCAAATGGTGGTGGAAGAAAATTTGGAAGGTCAAATTCCCTACAAAATCTAAGCTCTTCATGTGGTGCCTAATGGAAAACAAAGCCCTAACATGGGATGTTCTTCAGAAAAGATATCTGGCAAGGCCTAGCGAGTGCTCTTTGTGTAATAATGTCGAAGAATCAACCATGCATATTTTCATGACTTTCCCTTTTTTAAGTAGGTTTGGAATATATGAAAACAGGTTGCAAGTCACTCAGAGGAATGAGCTGGGGAGAATTTAGAGCGTGCCTAGAGGAATTGTCTCTCCAATCCGTCATGTCGTGCCTTCAAATATTTACCCTTGATTTTATGTTGGAGTGTATGGTTAGCTCAAAATAGAACCTTATTCTGAGCCAATCCTTCAATTCCTAAGCACTTTGCAGCTGACGTCGTCGCTATTTTAGCTCATTTCCCCCAGGAAAAAGGAGTTGTCCCTCCTAAAATTGTAATTGCAAAAAATCCTTACCATCGTTTCCTCTGGGATATTTTCGATGGTGCATCAAATAGCTCTAAGAAGAATAGCGGTGGGGAATTTATCCTCTTCCTCTCAGTGTCCCACTTATTTAGAGTAAAAATGGGGCTCGACCCAGGATCCAATAACAAGGTTGAACTCCTAGCTTGCAATAATTTGGTCCTCTTCACCTTAGATAAAGGTTGTACTGACATCCAAAATTTTGGGGACTTCATGTTGAACATCATTTGGTTAAATGGCATTCAAATCTATCAGAACATTCTCTCATTCCCATCTTTGAAGAAACTAAGAGGTTAATAAGCTCCTTTAACTATTTCACTTGTTCTCACATCTACAAGGAAAGGAATTAGGATGCAGACAACCTTTCTAAAGAAAGTTTATTAATAGCAGCAGGGCCCTGGGAGGTCGCAAAACAATATGATGACATCACCACTTCTATTTTATTTCATATGCCCATTCATGATCTTCACATAGGAGCTCTATAAATTAGCTCCTAGCACCAATTTTTAAGTATGTTTTGACAACTTTTTTTATGATTAAAGCACTCTAATAGTTCATATTTGCAGGCATAACTCAGTTGTTTTTTTTATCTGAATGTACTTCGTGTAATAAATAGTTTTGTTTTTCTTGTTTGAGGAAGGTCACAAATCCTATACTAGCTACTTTGTTTTCATGAATGCACCTAGGGCATGCATCTGCAAAATTTAATTTTATCATTATCTTGATGAATGAAATCATAGTTTTTTCCAACAAAAGAAAATGGAGTCAAAAGAAATGATAAAATACTTTGATCAAATATTGGCTACTCTACCAAATAAAATCCCGACAATGTCCAAACTTAGAGAAGATATATTGGTAGGGTTCTAATACACTTCCATTACATTGTATATTGCCATGTTCATCAAGAGAGTAGGCAATGATACATTGATTGTTGCTTTTGGATTATATTGCAAGGTAGAGAAGAAAATGGTGAATTTGAAAGTAAATCTATATTCAAAGAAAAAGAGGAACACTCCTACTACAAACAAAAACAAAACTTAGCATTGACAAAGCCTAATACCAAATATAAGGATAAATATTCAAGTGTGGATATGGAAATCTTGCAACAAGTGATACTAAAAATGTCATAGGACATTATAGGCTTGCAAAAGAAGATAGATAAGGAACTTTGTATCAAAATATTTTCAAGGCTTTCTAAAAGAAGGAAATAGTGGTTTCTATGACTATAGAGATGTAAAAATTGAACAACACAATGAGACTAGAAGACATAGCCATGGATCTTTCATGCCACATACAAATTAGATCATATGGTGGAAAGAAGCCCAGAGTTCATTAGTGTCATTACTTATATCTCAATGAAGTAACATAGCTAGATTATGCTACCAAAGAGATTGTAAAAAATAAGTTGAGGACAAAAATGAGTCATTGACAATTGTATTATAAGATATCCTGTGTAATTATGAAATGTCTATTGTAGAAGTCAAAGAATAAAAGGTAGAAGAGATTCACACTACACAAAATACTAAGAGAGATTGTCCTCTTTGGAGTAAACGAAATATTGCATCTGAAATTCTTACTTCTCATACCACAATGACAAAACCTTCTTTTGGTACTCCATTAGCACCTTCAACCAATACTTCAGCCATAGAAATGTAATATAATATTGTTGATGACATGAACAAGATCGAGAATAGCATTTCTATACATTATTTACCAACCATTGAATAGTAGCAAAATTATTGCTAAAGACTCCCAATAATTGTATTGTTGCAAAGAAGAAAGTAGTAATAAATTTATCCACTGTGAAGAAGTCCAAATCTCAAACCCTATCCTTTCTTTTAACTTCCAATAACTTTAACCATAACAAACATAGTTTCTTTGTTGATTAAAAGAAATATCAAATTTCATGCCATACTTATTGCTTAAGAAGTTCAATGTGAAACCATTCATGACGTCCTTGTACATTATTTAGAACAATCTATGTATTTCATAATTTATTATACATAATATAACATGGTAAATAAATCTCCTTGAACAATAAAACCAGCTAAGAAATTATGAACCCTAGAATTACTCATTTTATGAATTCATGTAACATAAAGATAACATCAACCTAGTAAACAAGTTTCCTATAAACAATATTTTCATGAATTCTTACCACCAAATATAATCTCAACATGGTATATAAGGTGAATACAAACCAAAATACTTTGTATTTTTTGTGCAAACAGTAGAATCAGTAACAAGGATGTTGTTGTGCCCATGCCTAACAACCTATTTGACTTGACATCTCATTATTATCCCTAGTTTTAATGGTTCCTAATTTAGTAAGAACACATCCACCTTTTTCTTTTCCACCACTTAAGGAAATAAAGAATGTGACTAAGGTTGTTCACTACTAATGATAATAGTATCCCAATTTCTCACAAGTATAGTATCCAAGTCTTACCAATCAAAGATAATTAATACTAGATGTTAATGGAATTATATTCATGAATCCAATACCATGGGTCTTCAAGTTATTTTCTTACATTTATATTATCTCTTTTTTTCAATAATGCATCTCTCCTCGTTGTGAAAAAACAATCATGGGATTGTTGTAATGCAAGCACCTAAGCATGGTTAGTGTGTATCTCAATGGTAAAAACACCAACAAAAAGGAGGGATCCTACCCAATGTCTTTACACATTCTAATAAGTGCATATGGTGAATCCATAGTTGGTTTGCAATGGTAGGAACAATGAACATGGGAAGGTGTTGGCCTGCCAAAAAATCCCCTACATTTTACTTAAAATCAAGGGACCCCCACATTATTGTTTTGAGAAAATCACCTTTTTGTCGCTTGATTGCTTGGTTTCAAATGGTTTTCTACATCATCTTCTTATTTATTTGGGTGTATATTTATTGGATTTGCATCTCCCACAGCCTTATTGATCACATAAAGCTCCCTTGACTTTGAACAATCTCATATTGGATGAGATTCTTTCGATAGTTTTCTAATGGATCGAATTTTGGCACTTTTCACTAGCAATTTCAAAGTTTGACTAACTTCATCATTTTGACGTCTTATTTCGATGACTTCATCCTTTGATTTGTTTCATGAGTTTGTTTTAACTTGATTTTCATGTGGTATCTTCATGATCCATGCCCCTTTGAAAATATGTTAATATATATGTAGACTTTATATATATGTCGTATTTAATATTATGCAATATTATAATATTATAGCAATATATATTTAATATATATACTAAATATATATATATATATATATTATATATACTACTATGTATATATATATATAGTATATAGATAGTAGTATATCTTATATAGTATATATATATAATCGACTTTGGGTAAGTATATATATCATTATGTACAAGTACATTACAAACCCGCATTCTATATTTACGTTGATAGGCGTTTTCTCTATGGGGTTCGGGTGGGAAAACATTGTTCACCCGGCCAATCATAGAGTTCCATTTTTTTCATCTTCAAGCCAATTACATCATGTATAGATAATTATGTACAAACACATTACAAACCCACATTCTATATTTACATTGATAAGTGTTTTCTCTGTGGGGTTCGGGTGGGAAAACATTGTTCACTCGGCCAATCAGAGAGCTCCAATTTCTTCATCCTCAAGGCAATTACATTCTAACATGTGAAACAAGTTTCAGGCAAGTTTTGCGGAGTTTTAAGTGAAAACTAGTCTCAAGTTGAGCTTTCAACGAGGACTCATTTCACAAATGGAATAAGCATGACTTGTGAGTCTTGGGCGCTGATTAGGTGCTCAAGTTTATGCTCAAAAATCAAAGTGTTTGAATTTTGTAAAACTCAACTTCAAATCAAAGACCTCATCATTCTAAATCCCACAGTGTGAATGGAACTCAAATCCGAGCTCATATGCAAAAGTTAGAGCAAGTCAAAGTTCAAGTTTGACTTGGACACGTGGCAAGATTGGATGACATGGCAAAGATCCCTATTTACCAAGCATTGAATAGTAGCAAAATTATTGCTAAAGACTCCCAATGATTATATTGCTACAAAGAAGAAAGTAGTAATAAATTTATCCACTGTGAAGAAGTCCAAATCTCAAACCCTATCCTTTCTTTTAACTTCCAATATTTTTAACCATAACAAACATAATTTCTTTGTTGATTAAAAGAAATATCAAATGTCATGCCATACTTATTGCTTAAGAATTTCAACGTGAAACCGTTCATGACGTCCATGTACATTATTTAGCACAATCTATGTATTTCATGATTTATTATACATAATATAACATGGTAAATAAATCTCCTTGAACAATAAAACCAGCTAAGAAATTATGAACCCTAGAATTACTCATTTTATGAATTCATGTAACATAAAGATAACATCAACCTAGTAAATAAGTTTCCTATAAATAATATTTTCATGAATTCTTACCACCGAATATAATGTCAACATGGTATATAAGGTGAATACAAACCAAAATACTTTGTATTTTTTGTGCAAAAAGTAGAATCAGTAACAAGGATGTTGTTGTGCCCATGCCTAACAACCTATTTAACTTGACATCTCGTCATTATCCCTAGTTTTAATGGTTCCTAATTTAGTAAGAACACATCCAACTTGTTATTTTCCACCACTTAATGAAAGAAAGAATGTGACTAAGGTTGTTCACTACTAATGATAATAGTATCCCAATTTCTCACAAGTATAGTATCCAAGTCTTACTGATGAAAAGAAAATCTTGGGGTAAGCCAAAATCCCTTTTCATATATAAATCTCGATCCTGGGACCTGTGGTTTCTGTCCCAATAAGCCTTGTTGGAAGCAGTTTAGGCTTTAATCCATTTAAACACAACGGTTGAATGCCTTTTATAACCATCGCAAACATACAAAACACATGCTGAGTATTGAGATCTCGCGGCCACATGGTAATACCATACATAGCAATAGATGGATTTAAAAAAATATAATAGGGCGCCGCTATAGATCTTGACAGTCCACATACCCAACTTCAAATTTCTCCTCGGATGTAAAAACAGAGCTCCAGAAAATTCATTGTGGTCCTCTACCATGTAATCAGGCTTCAAATCATCCTCGGCTTTCCCACGAGTGCACCATCTTGAAATATCCAAAAACCAGGAAATGAATTCGTGGCATGCTGGAGTTCCTTCGCTCATGGCCCAAAATATATGAGTACGCAACAAAGAAGATTCAACTCGTAAATGTAAATTATAAAACACCATCACACAGTACGCAGTAAATCAACATAATATGTATATTCGATTATATACAAACACAATATAACTAAGGCATTGCAGCCTTAGTCACAATATCGACATTGTTTACATTTTTTCTCACTCACAAATACCTGTCTATATCTATCACTCTAGATATTTTCACGCTCTTGATCTATGTCTTATATGCATAAGAAATGTTAAATAAGAAGGATCCGATCAGAACCGATCCTTGTTTTTCTCTAACAAAACTCTCCAAATACATGCACGCAGCTAACAATAGTAAGTCGTATCCATCTTATCCATTATAAAGCAGATTTTCTTCGTTCAGCTACGCTATCCACGTCCTCCTCGCTCCAGGATCTGGATTCATGCTTATCTTAATGCAATGATCACATCTTTTCCATTTTAAATCTGTTTTAAAGCACATTTTTCGTATTTTCCTCTTTCAATTCAGCTCCTCTGATCCACGTACTCTTTGCTCGGCTTCGGATTCCTCTTCAATTTACGAGGTTTTAGATGCTCCTGCATCAGACTCCCTAGGCACAAAATTTATGATCTCCTGGTCATATGCTTATGGTCTTCATAATATCAATTTTATCCACTTTACTCTTTTACTAAACTCTGTGAGCTGCAACTAACCTCTACAGTAACAGCCTCCTCTGTTACACGATACCTCACCAAGCCCTCCCGCACTCGGTCTTTTGGCATCCTTCTCTAGGTTGCTGCAAATCTTCTCACCTTCCGCTGCCGCCATCTGCACAATAGCAAGACCATAAATTCTTCATCTTTAACTCAACTGTACCTCTTTCCGCAGAATCTTACTGCTCTGATACCACCTGATGAAAAGAGATCTTACTGTATTGCCAAAATCCCTTTTCATATATAAATCTCGATCCTGGGATGTGGTTTCTGTCCCAATAAGCCTTGTTTGAAGCGGTTAGGCTTTAATCCATTTAAACACAACGGTTGGATGCCTTTTATAACCATTGCAAACATACCAAATACAAACCACGCATCTGCACATATAACTCATATATTTACAAAGGGAAATCGGCGCCTGTTGGAGAATCGTTCCAAGACAATGTATAACATGTGCTGGCCATACAAAACAATACACACGGTCTTGAATACGCACAATACTTCTCAACGAACCAAAGTGTTTTCTAACAAATGGATAGCGCATGTAACCCTTACAATCATAAACCAGCCTTCAATATTCCGCCCAGAATTACATTAATATTCTACCGTGCCAATCAATAAAATGCACATATTATAAACAAACTTCAGATATATATAGTCCATGCGATCCAGTTGTTGTGCGTACGGTAATTTTAATCATAAAACCAGATTTCTTTATACTGTTTATAATATGTGTACAACAAGCTTAATACAAACACGAATTCCTAGCTATGCGCCATCTTGAAATATCCAAAAACCAGGAAATAAATCCATGGCATGCTGGAGTTCCTTCGCTCATGGCCCAAAATATATGAATACGCAACAAAGAAGATTCAACTAGTAAATGTAAATTATAAAACACCGTCACACAACACGCAGTAAATCAACATAATATATATATTCGATTATATACAAACACAATATAACTAAGGCATTGCAGCCTTAGTCACAATATCGACACTGTTTACATTGTTTCTCACTCACAAATACCTGTCTCTATCTATTACTCTAGATATTTTCACACTCTCGATCTGTCTTATATGCATAAGAAATGAGAAGGATTCGATCAGAACCGTTCCTTGTTTTTCTCTAACAAAACTTTCCAAATAGCTGCTCACAGCTAACAATAGTAAGTCATATCCATCTTATCCATTATAAAGCAGATTTTCTTTGTTCAGCTACGCTATCCACGTCCTCCTCGCTCCAGGATCTGGATTCATGCTTATCTTAATGCAATGATCACATCTTTTCCATTTTAAATCTGTTTTAAAGCACATTTTTCGTATTTTCCTCTTTCAATTCAGCTCCTCTGATCCACGTACTCTTTGCTCGGCTTCGGATTCCTCTTCAATTTACGAGGTTTTAGATGCTCCTGCATTAGTTCGCGCTGACCAGACCTCTTTTGGGCGAGTTTGTTCTAACAGCCAGCCTTCCAGATGACTCCAAACTTGGCTGTTACCTTTGTAAAGGTCGCCATCCTTTCTAAGGCATGTCTGTTCGCCTGTTCACCCACTTTTCTTTGGGGAAAGCTCATCCTTTCACTATTCATGGAGACTCCTTCTCCTATATAAGCCTCCACCATTGCCATGAGTAGCTAGCTTGCAACATATAGACTTTGACATAGAGGAATTCTTAGTGCATTAGTGCTGATCTTTGTAGGCATTTGGTGTGCTGTGTGAGGATTGCTATAGAGCTTAAGGAAGGTTATGAGTTTGTTGCCTTGTATGTGAGAGAGAGACATCTTTGACTTGGGAGATCTACTACAAAGGTGAATGCATATGAGACATGCTGGCTGGACCCTCTAGAGAAGGACTTAGCGTCAGAACTTTGGTTGTACCTAACTCTATTTCTGATTAATAAAGATAGATGACTACTGTTATCGTTCCATTCTCATTTGTCTTATGAATGATTAATGTGAATTACATCCTTTCTGACTGATGTATAGTTGTTTTTAGTAGATTTTCGCTTGTGTTTGTTCTCTCTTTGCTTGTGCAGGTGTCTGCCCATGAAGATAGTGAAGGATTGTGATGGGCTAGAGCGAGGGAGCAAGAGGATCATCTCTTCATCAAACATAGCGCTGGAATCCAAGTAGGTGTTCTTCATCCACTTGTTAATTACAACTAGGAACTTGCAGAGTAGAATTGATTGATTGTTGCTAGACCCCTTTTGGGCTAGTGGGGATCGCCTCTATCCGTAGAGGGGATTTACCTCTCCAACAACCACCCCCATAATATGCAGAGGGTGCCATATTCTGAGGGAAAAATGATCTGCAAACAAACTGTAGAACAAATGGCCTACGCGGCCCTCATGCAGTGAAGAAAGAGTGGCCTTGTCCTCTGCGGCCCTCGTCGAAACCCTTCTCCCTTCTCTGCAGGTCCTCTGCCTTCCTCTCCACCCTCCTCAACACCCCCGCCCTCCTCTGCATCAAACGCGGATATCCGTGCGCAAGATGGGTTGCTAGGTTAAAGTTTTTTAATGAATAATAACTGATATATTAACGAATAATAACTGATATATTTAACTAATACCTTAAAGTTTTTTTAAGGGTTTTTTAAATTAGATGGCTGATAGAAAACACCATAATTAAGCTCATTAAAATCAAAATCAAAATTTAATCGGAAGCATCCCCAAACACATACAGCTAGATAGATATGGTGGTTTTTGTTAACAACATCTTTTTTTTTGTATTGGGCTACGCTGCCGAGCTGAGCTGTGGCTTTTTTCTAATACAAATATTACCCATTTTTGTTTTATATATCCATGTGTAACATTCTTGTCAGTGAAACTACCTTGAGGTCAGAGAAATAATTGAAACAAACTTGGAATTGTGGTTGAAACAAAACAAAAATCCTATTCTCCCAGAATCAAATATTGTGTTTAATAAAAAATATTTAAATATGGCTTTTCACCAAAAAGTACTCAAAAGCATCAAGATTTTGAGTTTTCTTCTCTATGATTGAAAGAAAGCGTGGAGCTCATTACCACCGCCATAATATGCAAAGGGCGCCATATTCTGAGGGAAAAACGATCTGCAAACGATCTGTATAAAAAATGGACTAGGCGGCCCTCATGCAGTGAAGAAAGAGTGGCCTCGTCCTCTGCGGCCCTCGTCGATACCCTTCTCCCTTCTCTGCAGGTCCTCCACCTTCCTCTCCCCCCTCCTCAACACCCCCGCCCTCCTCTGCATCAAACACGGATATCCGCACGCAGGATGGGTTGCTAGGGTAAATTTTTTTAATTAATAATAACTAATATATTAACGAATAATAACTGATATATTTAACTAATATCTTAACGTATTTTTAAGGGTTTTTAAATTAGACGGCCAATTTATGTTCAATCATCTAACATTACATCTAACGGCTACAATTTCGACACAAAGGCATTTGGGGGGTTCACTTCAAAGGGAAACGCCTTACGGCGTAATAATAGAAGTCGCTTTTCTCCATCCTCCAATATTAAGGATGGAATAGGACTACACATGAGATTCCCCCAATGAATAGAATTCAAAACCCTGCAACTATCATGCTAATACATATATTGATAAAAAACATACTGAACTATCTGCGACAACTCATCATCCTGACATAAATTAAATCTCTGGATACTGCAACAACGCAACTAAAACATCCTAATAAACACCAATTTGTTATATCATTGCATTCTACTCTCAAATATCCTTCCACTTACAAACATAATCCTTCAATGGACACAATCTATAAGGTTGTTGATGGATTTGGTTCTTCTCTTTAGAGATGTTTGTTTTCTTCTGAGGTTGTTCAGGTGAATTCTTTTGTATATAATGTCAAACTTCAGAAATGTTTTTAAGAAAGCGAAGTTGGACTATTTCAGACTAAATAATTTTTTTTTGGGTGGGAAGATTATATATATATATATATATATATATATATATATATATATATATATTATATATATAAGAATGTGGAAATTCGTTAGGTTATATTCCACATCAATACCATGAGTTCTGTGAAGTTAGAAAGAAAGTTTACCTAAACTACATTAACATGATTCTTCTGAACACTTCTGAGCACATCTGAAATATGTTGTTAAGAATTATGGTTCTGCATTGATGTAATTTTGTAATTGCAAAGGAAATGGTGGAAAGGCACTCTGCTTTGTTTTAATCCACACCTGAAAAATCATAGAACACACATACATACACATTCTAAGATAGTGTTTCATTTACAGATTTAGATCCGAGAGACTTTTAATATTATGTACGAAAAGTTAAAATGAATATTGTCATACAAAACTTGTATAGTCCTGTAAAAAACCAATTGGCTAAAACATTTCAAAGCAGTGGAGGGGTATAAGTTTTGGCAAAAATATTTCAGATTAAAGAAGACCATTTCATAGAGATGGCAGATTTTGAAAATATTCATATTATTATGAATAACAATAAATTAATTCTTTAAAATTTATTGATATTGATCAAAAATACAAACCTTACCACTATTTTAGAAATTTCAAGATATTCCTGAATCTACCGTTAAGATAAGTTTAGCAGCAATGGAGCCAACACTCTACTCACTGTACTTAATTAGGGTTGAAAGCACAGTCACCTGCCATGGCATCTGTCATTTTTTTTTTGTGTCTCATACAAGTTGTAAAGGCTCTGGTGAAGATCTTTGAGTCTGGTCAAGCGTGAAGGTCTAGATCTTGTCAGCGACAGCTTCTTGTTTTATTTCCGTTCCTTGCAGGGCGATAGCCAATAACAAGAGGTTATAGCAGCTGCTGCAACAACTCGTTTATATTCTAAATGAAAAATCTTGAATCAAGAAAGGAGTTTTCAGAAGAAATTAAGAAAAAACCCAACACCAGTGCCAGGTATGCAAATAGTGATTGAGGACTGCCAACGTGAAAGATCCTCTATGCCCCCAAACCTATCATGCCTTCCATACCTACGCTCTATTGCCGTTGTGTAGGATGGGGATCTTGTTTTTTCAATCTATTTGTCAGGGTGGTAGCCAATTGGCCGCAATAGTTAGGATCTAGTATAATGTATTATCTAACAATGGAAAAAAAGATGAATACCTTATGGATTCTTGACCTTTTTTGTAACTTGCTACTGTGTAGATATTGCTATAATGCTAGAGTGAAAAAGAAAACAATGAAACCAGTAGAAGTTTTAAGAATTTAAGAGGCCAAACAAAATCCTGCTAAAGATTGAAAAGTTTTTTAAGATTTTTAATGTTTTAAAACATTTTTTATTAAATCACAACCCCATCCGATCTGAAATATGCAGAGGGATCTGTTGAAAGGAGTGTAATGCCCTTAACATTTCCATTTAGTTTGTGGCATTCACCTTCAAGAACAGATAATTTCCATTCAGTCTGTCCGATGGAGTGAGATGCCATAATTTCACTTATAAACGATTTGTCAAACACACAATACTAAACGGAGAGAAGGACTGCATGCATTCGAAGTTCCAACTAAACAGAGAAAAGGACTGCATTATTTTTTTTATTTAAAGCACAAACAACTTTAAACTTATCTTCTTGGCTTGAAAGTGTCACTAATGACAGTGACAAAAACAAAACAAAAAAACAAAAAGAGACGGAGTGGCATAGACATCTATCGACCAATCTGCATGGCTTGAAACCACATTTATTGTAAACTAATAGCTATAGAGAAAAGTATCAGATATTGTTTACTGCGTTGTATAGTTCATAGGGAAAAAAATCAACGTTGTCGACTTTATATAGGAAGTAATTTCAAGGTTCGCCATGAAACTATAGCTTAACCCTAAATATTAAATTCGGTTTGAAGCAGAGAAGATGGGGTGGTGTGGCAGATGATCAGTCGAGAAATGGTGGCAGCACTAGGGCATTTATTTCCTCTACCAAATAAATGCATGACCTTTGAACGTTATGCCATGTTTTATAATACTGGCGCAGTAATTTCTTCTCTACCATTGGTTCCCAACAGGCAGTAATTATGTGTCTCAACTCAACCTAACCTGGGAGCATAGATGTCAAGTGGAAAGTGAAAAGTTTAAGGTTTTTAATGTTTTAAAACATGTGAAAAGTTTTTTTAAGGTTTTTAATGTTTTAAAATATTTTTTATTAAATTAGACTGCTGAGAGAAACCTGTTATGGCGTAATTATCTTTAATTTCATAGTTATAAATGAAGTATTTAAATTTTAAGGAAAAAAACAAAAATAAACAAAACTCACCCGCCTACTAATATTCCATAGAGACACCTATCAAGACAATTAAATCAGTAGTTTACCCTTTCTCACTCTGGTTACCTCACCATCTCACTAGACACTAGACTGATCCATCACATTACGAAGTGCTAGCCCGTTAAGACACAAATCTTGTTACCGTTTATCAACAATTTTGAGATGAAAATTTAACATATGTAGATTAAAATAAAGAAATGATTCGATCTATCTCTGCGATGAGACAGTGAAAATACCACGGACGTGGGAATGGATCCGGAGATTTGGCGATCCCTTCCGGAACAGTGGGAGTCAGAGATAGACATTCTCATGGAAGCGAAGATTTGGCAAGCCCTCCCACAGGATTTCCTGCTGAAGATTTTTTACATGTTGCCCATGCGTTTTCTTGCCAAAATAAGAACTCTTTCGAGACAATGGAAAGAATTGCTATCGTCCGATGCCCTGCAAAGAATTTATTCAAATTTTTCAGTGCACTCCTTCCCAGGATTTTTGGTTCAGCTTGACTGGACCAGGGAACATATTGCAGAAACATGGGTTATAGAATACCTAGGAGGCGATAGTTCAGACATGAACATTTACAAAGCTCCTTTGACTTCTGATGTCGTCATTGTGGAAGCCTGTAGGAATATCTACTGTTCTCATAGAAGGGGAGATAGATTGGGTCTTTCCATAGGCAATATTGCTATTGGGTCCTCTAGACGTCTGCCTAATCCTGGCCCTCTCATCTGGTGGAGCTTCATTGCGATGGATTTTGATGCAACTAGGAGGAGATGCACTGTTCTGCTAGGTGAAAACAATAATAGATGGGGACAAGCAGCTGACAATAACATGGTGATGCAAATTTATGACTCAGAATTCAACGCATGGACTATGGTTGCCATGAAAGTCTCGCTGCGCATTTTCCATGAAACTGTAGCTTAACCCTAAATATTAAATTCGGTTTGAAGCAGAGAAGATGGGGTGGTGTGGCAGATGATCAGTCAAGAAATGGTGGCAGCGTCCGCGCGTTTATTTCCTCTACCAAATAAATGCACGACCTTTGAATGTTACGCCATGTTTTATAATACTGGCGCAGTAATTTTCTTGTCTGTCGTCGGTTCCCAACAGGTCGTAATTATGTGTCTCAACCCAACCTGACCTAGGCGCATAGATGTCAAGTGGAAAGTGAAAAGTTTTTTAAGGTTTTTAATGTTTTAAAATATTTTTTATTAAATCAGACGGCTGATTTTTGTTCAATCATCTAACAAAAGATCTAACGGCTAAGATAAGGATAGAAAAGCATTTGGGGGAGTTCATTTCAGAGGGAAACGCCTTACGGCATAATTATTGTCTTACAAAATTGTCTGTATAAATTTAATATATAACAAAAGCATTATTGTGTGTTAGGAGACAATTTCAATTTTATGACACAATAGTTGATATTTTTTTTTTTGTCAAGTAAGAGTGGAGCCTTCTATTAATTGCATGAATATTACATATATTATATGTATCTACAACTATAAAGACCAACAGGGCTAACCCAATGAAGATTAACCTAAAACAACGTGGAAGAAACCTTAATCCTTATGCCTTAATCTTACATCTAAACCTCCACCCATTATCCAACCCGATGGCCATTTGATAAGACCTCCAATGATCCAATGGTTGTTAAAGAAATCGCTTCGGAGATATGCATGACCTTTACGAGCTTTACAGAGCTGACAAGGTAAATAAACTATTAATGTATAAAACTTTGAGTCTGTTCTTGGAGTTAACCTCCTCCCATGTTGAAACTCGATGTCCCTTTGATCTAGATCTCGTATGATCCGTCAGTCATAAACAATACCGCCTCATAAACATGCACCCCTTTTACCTGGTTCATGGATCCGATAAGGATTATAAGCCATTGGTTTATAAATGTTAGGGTACAATCTCAGAATTAACCTTCAATTACTTTTAGAACCCGATATCCATACAATTAGGTCCCTGTTGATCTGACGTTCCTCTGAGGTATCGGATCAGAAACTTGCATGGTCTTTACCCTCTTTACAAACCCAATGAAGATTATGAAACGTTGATCTAAAAATATTCAAGTCCTCTTGAATAGTTAACCTTCGATCGCATTCCCACTCGATATCCATTCGATGGCGAAGGCTATCGAGATATTTGGTCGGCGACCTGCTAAGAAGCCTACTGTTTACCAAGTGCCCATCCCCTATAGAAAGCTTTTTTTTATGCATTTTTGAGGGATCTACAGTTAAGAAAGAATTTCGCTTCTGCTCACTCCTGCTTCCACTAGTCTTCATTCTTGTTCATTCCTAAAAGTTTGGAAGTTCTCGATATCTTTGGCCGCCTGTGCTTGACAATCCACACACAATTTTCTGGAGGGTGTCGAATCCCAAGCATACCTACTTTAACTTTGTTTGCATAACACTCCTTCATTCGCGAGATGATCAGCTAGCATATTGGCTTTCCTTCGCACATGAACGAAGTTAACTGTTCTCATCGTTTGTAGGTGGTTATGAATGCACTAAAAGACATGAAAAAGTTGCTAATGTTTTGAAACTTTTCCCGGTGATTTTCCATTACATATCTTCTTGGCCACCTTAATAATCAATTTAGAGTCTACTTCAATGATGGCATTATGTAAATTTGACTCAATCAGTATTTCCAGGCATTTCTCTAAGGCCATGAGCTTCACCATGTTATTAGTGGCAGTCCCCAAATGACTATGAAAGATAACCTTAATGCACCCCTGCTCATCTCTGATGACCTCTCCAAAACCCAACCATCCCTAGGTTACCTTTAGAGGCTCCATTTGTATTTAATTTCAAGAAACCATGAGGAGGAGGTTGTCAAATGTCTTTACTAACATTTATCTAGCTCACACCCTTGTTTATGCTCAGGGGAACTAGCGAATGGAGACCCAACTGTAGCAGTATAGGAGCATCCTGGGGCAGAGTAGAGTCCTCAGGAGGTCTTCCTAATAGGGCTCCAACAATGTCTTTGAGTTGTCTTAAGATTTGTGCAATAATATTGTGGGTTGAGCTAGTTTTCTTCTTGAAAATCTTGCCATTGCTTTCTTTCTAGACATCCCAGATTAAGAAGCCTAGAACTAGAGCCCAAGATTTGTTGATGATTTCATTGCGTGAGAAGTCTTTTCTCCAATTCTTCAAGGTGTTGGTAATACTGATTATGTCCCTATCATTCTGCCTGAAGATTGAGGCCACCCAATCCCACAAGGAAGAGGTGAAAGGGCAGAGGTTGAGTAAGTGTTCCATTGTCTCCTCTTTTGAACCACATAGATGGCATTTGGATGGGCCAACAAAACCACTTTTTAGAATATTTTCCCAAGCTGTAATTTTATTTTTTTGAACCAACCACATAAACAACTTTATTTTCATCCAATGCTAGTGCTACTTGTTGGCTTGTTGGGGCCTGACCCAGGTTTAGCAAAGTTTAGCCAAACAAATCCGGACACTACCGGCCCTTTCAGAAACAGTTCGCAGAGCGTGGAATGAAGTCTCACCCAAGGTAGTATGGGAGGGTGTTGGAACTAGGTTTCCACACCCTGGGGATGTCTTGATGTGGTGTGGGGTTGTGCGGATCAATCCTATGTGCTACGTTGCTTCCACGTAGCTCCCTTTTCAGAGTGACTACCTTAGACAAGCATGCATGCAATTTACCCTTTTCTATGCTTAATATTATTATAGATCTTGCGTTATCTTACGAAGGCACCGTACTTTCAGTTATCATTTAACATAAAAAGATATGCGCGTAATCATAAATCATGAATAGATGCATAAACCAGAATATAGAAATAGATACTCAATATTCCAAAATCAACTTATCTTTATTAATGCCTTTGTTAGTTACAATCCACTTCCTACCCTGCGCACACAGCTACAGGGGTCTGCGCACACAGTTGTGGACTCTACCAAGCCTCCACGCACACAGCTGCAGAGCCTCTACCTCCTATTACAACCTAGACTTGGACTTACAAACTCAGATCTATTATTACTTTCATACTCCCATACTACTTCCATTCTTACCAGAAAAATTGCATTTTACAATTAGAGCCTTGCTCTTATTTATACATTCCCATGGTCCTCAGACCATGGGTAGGTCAACACATTCTATATTAATTTATAATATTTTAGGATGGACTACCCTTAGACTTGACCCATTACAATTTGTGCTATGCACACTTTGCGAAGCTCTTACAATACAATACCCAAAAATGTGGGCTTTAAGCCCCAAAAATGTTATGCGGGGGATCCGCTGCCCAACAGGCCCCCAACACAATCATCATGAGTTGTCTCGAGTCACTCATTGGTGTGGCAAGATGCGCTGCAAAGGCTTCGCGGTTCACCATCCCTGTGAGTGACGCACTACACTTCGTTGTTCCATCCTTGCTTCTTGCAACACTTCTTCAAGCTCCTGCAACACTTCTTCAAGCTTCTTCTCTTCTCGGTTAACACAAAGTGGCTTCTCATATGATTTTAGCTCTAGGTGAGATGCCAATGTCATGAACTCTTTATGAAAGTGCAGCAAGTTTGTAATCTTTGGTCCCATATACTCAATATCTGCTGAAGCTTGTGTTGCATTTTTGCAAGAGAGATGTTGTTGTCCGCAAGGTCCCAATCTTCAAGTTTCATCATAGGCACGTAGCCTAAGTTTGCACTTGTCCATGGCCTTCTATATTTTATCCCAAGATTCACCATCTTGTCCTTATCTTTCACAGATCTCTTACCTGACCACAAGTTTCATGGCGATATTCGGACCAGTCCTTTTATCTATCTAGGAATTTGTGGTATGTCTCTTACCACTGGCATTGGACTTGACACGGTGACTTCGGCCATCAGCAATACGCAGTCCCAAAGGCTCTACAAAGCATTAAATTTGGATGGGTCCATATCTATTAGTTAACTCAATAACTTAAATCTCATAGTGGCATGGTTTGTTTGGTGGGCGACCAGCTGTTATTTATAAGCCTACCAGTATTCAAATTCGATTGTTCCCTCCTATTCTGGTTCATTAATGTGATACAGAATGGATATTTTTTGAAATCCAATATTGACTTGATGTCTTAAATTCCCGTCATCTGCTCCTTGGTGCCTCAGATTGACCATCTTGTCATGAACAATGACCTCAACAGTCACTTTCCCGCCTTTCTGCACAGCAGTGCATCCCTTCATGCGTGACCTTGATTCTAGTAATAAATGCTTCTTACACAGAATCTTGTTTTCGCGTGGCTTTCCTGTAGACTCGTTTATAGTCCCGTGCCTTCTTTCAACTACTTGAATTGTTGAGACTATACTTCGGTCAGTTAGTTAGGTAGACAACCCACTTGTGTAGAGCTTCAGGCAACTGCCATTTACTTTTCATTGGAAGGGCTCTCCATTAAGCTTGTCGAGCTGGATCGCGCCACCATATGTGACCTCTTTGTCTACATATGGTCCCAACCAATGCATTCAAAGTTTTCCAGGGAATTTCTCGAACTTGCTATCCTACAATAATACCGAATCGTTGACTTTGAACATGTGCAACTTGATGTGGCAATCGTGCCAAGCTTTCTTGCACTGTTTCTATACCTGTTGATGGAAGCCTTCCAAAAATCATTCTTCCTCTAGTTCTTCTAGTTGCGTGAGCCTCTCTTTTAAGGCTTCGCAATCGGCCATCCCTGTCATTGCTATTATCCACAAACTGGGTACAATGTATTCCATTGACATGACGACTTTCGTGTCGTAGACTAACCTGAACAGTGTCTGCCCTGTCAATTTTTGCATGTGGTTATGTATACCCATAACACGGTAGGTCTGCGTAAATCCCAATTGGTTCGCTATGCGTTACATACTTTGGTCAATTCAGTCTCCAGAATCTTGTTGAATGCTTCTACAGTCTCGCCCACTTGCAGATGGTATGGCATGCTTTGTTTATGATACACCTGAAATTCTTCAGTAAGTGCGCTGATATTTTCATTTAGGAAGTGTGTTCTGCGGTCACTCATTAGAATGTTTGGGCATCCAAATCACATGAAGACGTTGTCAAATAAAAATTTCACAGCTATAGCAGCCATGCAGTCGTTAACTGGCTATGCTTCTTCCCATCTAGTCAAATATTTTGTAGCAGTGATGATATAGTGTGTAGCTATCTTCCCTAGAGGGGTGATAGGCCCCACAAATTCTATGGCCCATTTTTCGAATGGTTGCAACATCATCTATGGATTGAGTGGCATCTCATCCCTTCATGATGATTTCCGAGGTCGTTGACATATGTCACAGTCCCGACAGTATGCTTTTGAGTCTTGATGTAGGGTTGGCCACCATAGTCCGACACGAAGAATATTCTATGCTGACACCCATCCCGCATAAAGTCTTCCTGAAACCCCCCCATGTGCTTCTACGAGGATCTGTCCTCGTTCAAATTTAGGTACATATCTTTGTAATATTTCATCATTTCCCATTTTGTAGAGGTGCCCCGTGATAACCGTAAAATTTGTCATGCGTACCACCAATTCTTTCTTCTGTTGAACTGAATATCCTTGCGACGCAGTCCTTATGGTTAAGAAGTGGATTATATCCTCGAATTGGCCATCTACGACGCGCATTGAAGAGAGTTGCGCATCAGGTAGGCCTTCCTCCAAATTTGTTGGCTCCTCACCATTCTCAATTCGGGACAGATGATCTGGGACGACGTTTATGCATCCCGACTTTATGACGAAATCAAAATCATATTCTTGAAACAGTAACAACCATCTACAAATGCGTCCCCCCAATGCAGGATTGTTCATGGAAGTATGAAAAAAGTCTCTCTTTATTTAAATTTCCATTATTGATTTCTATAAATCTTTTACCTAATTTCAAATTTGTTTTATATGATCATACATTTTATTTCTTTTTGTTTTACTGTGTTGAATCTTTTCTCAAATGGAATGAAACAATGAGAAGAGCGGGATGTCACACTTCATTTAAGCTCTTCAAGTACATTTAAACCCATTTTTCATTATTTTTATCTGTTTCACAATTAACATATTAAAATTCGGTTCTCTCTGTCAGAGAGACTTCATCTTAAACCAATTTCTCTCAACTCTTTGTAAACATCCAATTAATTGTTTTCAAAAACAAAAACTTATATATACTAACACCTTATTACATATTTTTTGTGCTACATTTAACTTAGTGGTGTGGCCTTTTATTTTAATTTGTAAACATTCTTGTGTGTTCGTAGAGGAAGTGGCGTTTGTGGATTTATTGCAGTTCATGTACAATGGAACACTGGAGGCGTGTTCTACACCTGAGCTGTTGTATGTTTTAATCGTTTCCCACAAATTCGGTGTAAAATCATGTGTCAATTATTGTACACATGCCTTGTAGAACTCATCACTTATGACAATAGAATCTGCATCGCTTTATCTACACTGCCTTCCATCGTGCATACAAACACTGTATTGCGACTCATAGACGCTGCAAAGTGGTTTCTAATTCAATGTTTTGAACATATTGAGAAAGGGTAAATTCATTCTTGGGATGTTCTTGTTACACAAAAAATTGTCACCGTGACTCTCTACAGTTTGTGTGAGTCCATCAACACTGATACATACCTCCTTTGCAAGTCTTAAACCTCACCTCTTCATATCAAGCCTTGAAAATGGGAGAAAGACCTTAAAAATATCTCAAATCCTGGTTTCACACTTTCTCCTAGAATTACCCAATGGTCATGTTTCCTGCGAACCTGACCGCTCTGTCTATTAAGTAATGGGTGCAAACCACTGTAAAAGTTAAAAGGGCGAGAGTTCATTCTTAAAAACTCATCTTGGGTCACTTCTAGACACTTCTAGAAGGAATATTACGCTGGCAAGTCCGCTCCACCTTGGTTCATCCATTCCATAACTAAGGGAGCTAACTCCATGATATGAGGTGCTTATCCCATTGAAGGAGGAACTTATCCCTTCAATCGTGGACCTGCAACTTCCTCCATTTGCACTATAAATTCATGCATTGGGCTGGTTGTGAGAGAGGTTGAAAGTTGAAGATTCTTGAGGGTAAATGTTGCTGAAAACTAGGCTTCCTTTTTGAGCTTGTGAGAGGAGAGATCACATACCTTTCATATCATTTGGGAAGTGAGTGAGGCTTGTCAAAGTAGAGGAGACTCCTGCTGGACCCTGGAAAGAACTTGTGCAACATCAAGGCAAAGGTTGTAAGGTTCTTTTATTCATAAAGTTAATACAATCAATTTTCTTTTTTCTCAATGAAATATCTCTAATGGTTTATTTTATGAGCTCCTTGATCTTCATAATGAACATGTTTTATTATACGTAGGTATTCTTTGATGTGTGCTTGTTTGTGTATGCAGGTTATTAAACGGAAACTACCTAAAGCTGTTGGAGTAAAACTGCCTCAAACAAGCGTTGGACCGAGGTAGGGTCTCTTACACCTCTTAGTATTCATTAATGAATTGAAACATGTTTAGAGAAAAGTATATTTGCTTGTGCTCTTTGTTGCTAAATATCATTCAATACTAGGGAAATCGGTCTTGTCCACAAGAACGATTTATCAGGCCAACAAATTGGCGACTCCGCTGGGGAATGGTTTGGTTTGGTTTTTGATTTGTTTTTGCTTTGACTTGAGAAACTTCAGTTTTGGTTTCTAATTTTTCCTTGATATATGTGGGTTTGGGTACTGGTTAGATCGTGGTTGGATTTTTATTTTTTTGAATTTTGGAAGAGGGCCGCACCAGTTGAGTTAGTTACAGTGCGAACCTGTCTGCACTGTTACAGTATAACACAGAGTAGCACCGCACTTGGTTCTACTAGGTGCCTGCGAACTGTGTCAAAAGTTTGAAAAACCTAAGATCCATCTACCCAGTTAGGTTTAGTTTTTATCCATAGCTGTTAGTATATGCCCAGACCTGCACTTGTCTTGGCAAAAGTTCCTTGTGAGTAAGTTTTCATTGGCATTCTTGTTTGAAGTGATTTTCTAAGAAGTTTTGTTTGTTGGATTGGTTTTTTCTTGGTCTTTGTAGTAGCTCAGAGATCCGAAGTCTTAGAGCCTTAGATCACCCTGGTCTCTCCGGTTTTCTTGCTGAGTTTGACTAGCTTCTGAACTCTATTCGTGAAGAGATCTAGATCCCATTTGTCTCTTATACAAAACTTTGATTAAACTTGATTAAAAGTTTCAAATTTCATTTTTTCTATTAAAATATAATTGGATGTTTTTTATTAGTTTGTTGAGCTGAACAAATTGATCCTTAGTTAGCTGAAAGACTAAGTTGAGCATCCTCAAAAACATTTCAAGTTTCTTTTCAATCCATTTTTGTTTAGATCTCAAGATTAGATCATAGTTTCGAGTTTTTCATAGAAATTATACAAGCTTGTTGAAAATTTGTTTTCAATAGTTTTTTAGAGTTTTTCTAGAAATCTTAAAAGCTCTCTTAAAGGAATTGCTTATTCTTGTAGTTGTTGATTGTTGAAAAGCAAAGGGATTTTCTGTGAGCATGATTAATAGTCTCATTTTTTAAAGTTCTTTGGAAAATACAAAAAGTTTCCTTTTAGTTGTATGTTAAGACAAAGATTTGATTTTCAAAGCATTGCATTTTCAACTCTTCCTTAGCTAGAAATTCATTGAAAAGGAAAAAGAATTGTTATCATCTTAGGTGCATCTTTTAGTTTTTTGGAGTCAAGTCTTCATACCATAAAGTTTCATCTTCGCACCCATTGACTTAAGGAACAAACAATAAAGTTAACGCTTAATTAAAAATCAATCTAACAATATTTTTATTTTCTAGGGCTCTTTTCACCAACATAGCTTAGGCTAGTATCTTGGAGTAGGAAGTAATTAACTCTCCAAGATAGTTTAAACAAACAAGTAGTCGATCTTACGGTAGGGAGAAATTCCAATTGTTACATCTATGCTCTGGGAAAGCTCCTCTTAAAGGAGAAGCATGAGATCATATCCAAACCAGTGTGGGAATCAATCCTTCCTCATTGGGAACGATAGAAGATATTCACGTATTAAAAACGGTAAACCTCTGATTGACCATTGTCGAGGAGCCTAGGGTCACTTGTTGGTAAACCTTGGATTATGTCAAGGAGCCTTCAAGGGGATTGATCTTGTTACTCTACCCTTGCGTGCGTATCGGATCGTAGGTTATTCCCCCAGGTATATTTTTTTCCATTGGTAACCTTAGTGACCATAATCTTTAGGATTCTTTCCTAGGTGACAGTGGAGGGAAGATCCCACTGTACCTGGAGCAGACATTGACTAGACTCAGTTGGACTCTCTGGGGGTTATCTTCACTTAAGACAGTTATAGTGGAGAAACTTGTGCCAGACTGTTTCATTAAATAGGTTATCGGGATAACTGTTCCAACCGCCATTTCTGTATTGAATTCTGCAAGGTTGGATTCTATCACCAACTAGTGTTTTCAATCTGAAAAGATACTATTTGTGTGTGGTTTGATCTCCTAGATTTATTAGGCGTGTGCTTCAAATTGTTTTGTCCTTTACAGATTTTAGGTGTTTTTCTTAATATTTCCTTTGTTTTCGTGTGAAGTAATTAAATAATTAACCGTGGCTGAATTACCGAGACAATCCCGTCGACTACGGGGGCAGCCTCCCGAATTTACAGCAAGTCAACTGGAAGGGCTGCGAGCTGTTGTCACACCTAGTGAAAGTAGGGTTGGGTCGTCAGAGGCTGGAGAGTCTTCGTTGATTGTACATCTTGATCATCTAGTGCAACCAATAGAACATATTTCTGAACTGATTTCATTTTCTGAGGTTACTTGTAGTATCACTCCTACTAGCTCATTAGCCGAAGAACCTCAAATATTTGAACCTGAAACTGAAATTGCTGCTACTCCATCTTCAAGATTTGCTTCTCCTATTTCTAGTGGTCCTAGTTCACCCAGAGTAGAAAATATCATTACCGAGAATCTTCCTTCTAGACTCATTTCCATTGAAGAAATTGTAAGTTTGAGTTTGAACGAAGGTATCAGTATCCCTGAAAATCAATTGACTATTGAACTTAGGGAGCATGAATCTATTTTCTACAGTACCATTAGAGGTGACGCTTGGTATATTTCGTTGACTAATTTTTTAGAAAATCCAGGTCTCGCGTCTTCACCACCTCGATTTCCTTTCCATCCAACACCCAAAGGTTATTATCCTCCTTTGAATATGTCGAGACAGTCATCCTTGTTTACTCAGACGCGAGAAATGTTTTTACATGGCGGTCCTTCTGTTCCTCCTAGGTATCAGTCTTTATCTGGTACGTTTTCAGGAGCTTCTCCTCGACCCATTGAATATGTTGTATCTCCTGGTCATAATGCAACCAAACCGTTAAGTGTCGAAGAGATTCTTATGATGTCTGGTACTACTCCTAATCCACAACCTCAAGGTAGTTCAATACTGTCTAGCGGGCAGCCGCAAGGTACTCCAATACCGCCTGAGGGGCAACCTCAAGGTAGTCCATTACCGCCTGGGGGGCAACCTCAAGGACAGTATGTCCCTACGGGGCACTATTTTCCTCAATGTCAACCCAGTACCAATATGTACCCTAAGATCAACCCCAGTATCAATATGTGCCTCAAGGTCAATACCAGCCTCAAGGTCAGTACCAACCCCAAGGTCAGTACCAACCTCAAGGTCACTACCAACCTCAGGGTCGATATCAACCTCAAGGTTTTCATCCACCTTCAGGTAAATCATTTGTTCAAGGACCCAGAAATGTACCATACAATTATCAATCTTACACTCAACTTGGTTTTGTTCCTCAATATGCTCAACCTGTTATGGGTCCATACCCTAGAGTGAACCTGGTGTGGGATCAACAACTCCGCAACCCAGTATGCAGTTGTCATCCCAATCTGGACAGTCTTTTTTTTCTTGTTCACCCCAGCAACCTTCCAGCCTACTACTCAAACTACTACACATGGGGCAGCTCATTAGTCTGGGCCTAGTTCGCCTCGAACTCCATCCCAAACATCTGTTGCGGCTTCTGTTCAATCCACTCCACCCATTTCTGGAGTTTCTACTCCTCCTCCAGACTCCGGTTTCCATGCCTGTAGGACAACCTGGGCCTAGTATGGTTGTCACAAGTCAACCCCAATTTACTTATCAACCATACTAGGGGCAGTACCAATTCGGTCCTGCTGTGCAGAACCCGGCTTATCAGTATCAACCGTACCCTGGGTATACTTATCAACAACCTCAACAACCCCAGTATGGTCCGATTAATCCTGGTTTTCCAGGAGGATATAATATCCCAAATGTGAATCTGATACCAAGTTATCCTGGATATCCTCCTCCTGGGGCTGGTTTGATGACCCAAAGTTTTCGGGATCCGAACAATTAGTTACCATTTATATCAACTTTGGTTTTGCTTGACTTTTCACACCTTACGAATGATTCCATTAATTATCTTCCGTTTTGGCCGCCAATGCCGAATAAGTTGCCCAGTGATATACCAAAGTTTGAGGGGAGGTCAGGAGAAGATCTGTCTAATCATGTGATGACTTACCATCTTTGGTGTGCATCGAATTCCATTATAGATGATTCAATTCGTCTTTGTCTTTTTCAATGCACTTTGATTGGCCTTGCAGCCAAGTGGTGCATTGAGTTGCCACGAGGCTCTTTTTACAATTTTAGTCAGTTAGCCATTTCCTTCCTTACTCATTTTCAGCTGCCAGTCTGATATGACAATGGCACGGAATTATTAACTTCATTAAAGCAGTCGACGTCCACATATATTTAAGATCATATTCATGAATGGCGACGTCGACGTCGTTTAGTGAAAGTTTTTATCCCGGACCAAATTTTGGTAAAATTGTTTGTAAAATCATTATTACCCAAAATAACTGAAGATGTAGCTAAGGTAGGGGTAGTTACAGAAGAGAAAGTAATTTCTCAAGCTCAGTACCTTGACTTAGTTTATATGCAGTTAGGTACGTTACATGAGAAAATCCCCGACCTTCTGAAACAAAATCAAACAGCTGCACCTCCCTCGGGGTCTCATGCCGCTGATGGTATGATTGGTACTATTAATACCAAAAGTAAGAAGAAATCCTGCAAGAATTATTCTCGTATTATAACTTTACCTAATTCCCCTAAGGGAGAGTCTCCACCTGAAATTTCTGCCGATGTTCATGTCATAGAATCATCTACGACCAAATCAAAATCTAACGGTAAGAAGAAAGGTAAGAAGAAGAATAAGCAGAACTCAAAGGAGAAATCCGATAAACCTGAATCTACTGACGAGAAACGAAAACCTCGATATCCTTGTCTCATCTGCGATGAGGAGCACTTTACAAGGGATTGTCTGCATCGTGCCGAGGTTGCAAAAATCTCCAAAGGTTCACAAACACCTGATGTTTTGAAGGATCCTTTTCCAAGCCAAGACAATAAAATGATAGGTTCTTCCTCTAGTGCCTCAGAAGAGCCCATAATGATGATGTCACATGTAAGGATTGTGACACGATCGCAAGATTACGGGAGTAAGAGTCCTCGTGGTGGTAAGGAAGCTGAATCTTCTAATTCCAATCCATCAACCTCAGCTCCGTCTGGCTCCGATCCACTACAAATCGAGAAACCAAATCCCGACTTAGTAATCAAACCGCTCGCTAAGGGTATACTTTAAAAGACAGCTTTCAATCCACATGCGCGAGCTGCTTAGAACTATAACATTGTTGAAGATTTAGTTGTTTAACCTTCAGCAATGCCGGCTTTGGAAGTGCTGCAATCTTGTCCAGCACAACGTAAAATGCTATTCTCGGCTATATGAGTTGTTGATATTCAGGACTCAAACCTCATAGTATATGATTTAGAAAATAGTACACCATGTCTACCTCATCAAATGGCTTTCGAGATTCCAGTGTTAGTCAAAAACAGACCTTGTTTTAGGACTGTGATTAATGAGGGAGCTTCCACGTGTATTATGTTGATACAGTGTTGGAAAACTCTTGGTTCTCCTACAGTTAATCAATCCCCGATGATTCTAAAGGCCTTTGATGGCCGAGGGTTTCATCCTTATGGGATTTCATAGGACTTACCTATAGGGGTTGAAGGAAAAACCGTTAATCTAGATGTGGAGGTGGTTGATGCCCCTCTAGATTACAACCTTCTTTTGGGTCGTAGATGGTCTTATGCCATGAATACTTTTGTTTCATCAGTCTTTCAGCTTATTAATTTCCCACATAATGGAAAGATCGTAACAATAGATCAGTTAACTTATTTCTCGTCCAACCCATCCTCTGCTGAGAGCATTCAACATGTTGGAAAAACCGCTATTCCTTATAAGGATGTTGGAGTAGGATTAGTTAAAGATTCGGGTTTACTCGGAACCTTTTCATTTCCTCCTCCCAACGTACCATCTCTTTTTGCAACCATTCATATGATTTCGTCAGAATCCATAGTTCTTGACGACCCTTGGATCATTCCATTTCATTCCGAGGTGGACTCTCTTGGCGACGCCATGCCTTTGAGTCCCTTTGAAGTTGCTTATCAGGAAGTACAGTCGTTTTACGACTCAAATTCAACCAACCTTGATCTAGTGAATGAGATCAATGGGAAATCACTTTCAATCTCAACCTCAGAGTCAACAACCTTTTAAGAAACCATTCACACTGATGAACAAATTCGGGAACTCTTGTCTGTTGATGCATTATCATGGGAAGATCTTCATCATCGGTCTTTGTTTTTACCTAAGATTGATCATTTTGAAAATGATTTTTCATCCATTTTTACCTCTGAATATGAAAAAGAACCACAGAATCCATTGAAACATCCTGATTCTGAACAAAATTTAGTCAATATTTCTCAAACTGTTCCTATCGATATTTCAGTCAAACCCGGGATTGTTAAACACATTCACATAGGTGCTTCTTGTATGGACACTGAAGTCAACGCATATAAAGCCCTAATTTTGCGGTGTGTTTTCCTGGTCCTATGAGGAAATGCCAGGAATTGATCCTTCAATCGTTGTTCATGACATCAAAACCTACTCGGATGCTAAACTCGTCCGGCAACAGTTGCATCAGATACACCCATGAAAAGTTGCTGCCATCAAAACAGAAGTTGAGAAATTACTTAAAGCAGGTTTCATTTATCCCATCCCTTTGACGGATTGGGTATCGAATATTGTTCCAGTTACTAAGAAACAAGGGACGATAAGAATATGCATCGACTATAGGGATATTAATCATGCTTGTCCCAAAGACAATTATCCCACACCCTATATCGATCAAATTATCAATGATTGTGCTGGCAGTGAAATTTTCTCCTTTATGGATGGCTTTTACGGTTACAATCAAATTAACATTCTACCTGCAGATCAACCAAAAACGGCATTCATCTGTCCATGGGGGACATTTGCTTATTGCAAGTTACCTTCTGGATTGAAGAACGTCAGGGAAACTTTTCAAAGAGAAATGTCTTATGCATTTCATGACATCAAGCACATTGTGCAGCCTTATCTCGATGATTTACCAGCTATTTCATTACGACGAGTCGATCATCTCACTCACTTATGAGCAATTTTCATGAGATGTAGGCATTATCGGATTAGGCTGAACCCACACAAGTGCGTTTTCTGTATAGAAACGGGTCGGTTACTGGGATTTTTTGTATCCAAAGCTGGCATTCGCATCGATCCTTCAAAGGTCAAAGCCATCGTCAAGTTACCACCTCCTTCGACACTTTGCCTACTCCATCGTTTGCAAGGGAAAACAAACTTTTTACGTCGTTTCATTCCTAACTACGCTGAGATTACAAAAGGTTTCACCCGGTTGTTGAAACAAAACACTCCATTCTTTTGGGACGAGATAGCTAACAAATATTTTGATGCACTTAAACATGCGTTGACCCATGCGCCATTATTGCATCCTCGCAACTACAATCAGGATTACTTCTTGTACCTTGTCGCCTCCCATTCCACCATTGGGATGGTTTTAGTTCAACAGGATGAATTCAAAAGTGAACATGTGATCTATTATCTTAGTCGGACTCTAACTCCCACTGAGTTAAAATATTCACAAGTGGGGAAACTGGCCTTAGCTGCAGTCCAAGTTGTTCAGCATTTCGTCATTACATTTTGTTACACAAAACCACCGTCATTTCTGACTGTAACCATATGCAATACATTTTGATTAAACAATTGCTGGGGCGAAAGTATTCCAAATGGATTGTCATCCTATAGGAATTTGACCTGGAATTTGAGAAGGCCAAGTCAAAGAAGTCTTTGGATTTTGCGGAATTAATGTGTGACTTCCCTCGTGCTAATACCGAACATGTGGCGGAAGAATCCATTGCGGATGAATCTTTGTTCCTTATCAGCACTGTTGATCAATGGTATGAAGATATCATTGTCTATCTCCAGACCCAATCTTTTCGGCTAGACATTTGACGATCTCAACACTGGAAAATACGATTCCAATCCCAACCTTACACTATTATTGGAGATACTCGTTATTGTCATGGAGTGGATTCTATTTTCCGTCGTTGCCTTACTCATGACGAGGCTGAGAGGGTTCTTAATGACTACCACTCTGGAGCGTGTGGCGATCATATGTTTGGGTATGCCACAGCCCAAAAGATTTTGCGCGCTGGCTATTTTTGGCCGTCGTTATTCAAATATTGTATTACTGCCGTCCAGAAATGCCACAATTGCCAAATGTTTTATCGTAAGATGCACACTCCTCTTGCTCCTCTCCACCCTATCATTTCCGTTGGTCCCTTTGAAAAATGGGGTATCAATTTTATTACATGTAACCATCACTCGGGCGAGGGGCATGCGTATATCATCCTTACGGTAGATTATTTTACCAAGTGGGTTGAGGCGATGCCTACATTTTCGACAGACGGAAAAACTACTATGATTTTCGTTTTCAACCATATATTTCTATGTTTGGTGTTCCCCAAGAAATTATCACTGACCATGGGAGTCATTTTCGAAACATCATGATGACTGAACTTACAGATCAGCTTGGCTTGCGTCACGTTAGTTCCACTCCATATTACCCACAGGAAAATGGTCTGGTTGAAGCAGTCAACAAAGTTCTAGTCACCATGATCCGATGAATCATTGGGATTCATCGGTCGAATTGGCAAAACATGTTATTTTCATCGCTTTGTGCGTACCGAGCCTCAGTCAAAACATCAACAGGTTTTACTTCCTTTCAACTAGTTTACGGTTTAGAGGCAGTATTACCCATTGAATGCGAAATCCCGTCATTACAAATTGCTGTGCAATTATTGCCAGCCACTTCCGAAGAGGAAAAACGTTTATTATACTTAGCTCAATTAGATGAGAATTGATGCAATGCTGCATTAGCTGTCAAAACTCATGCCAAAAGGATCAAATCTCAGTATGATCAGAATGTTACACCCCACAATTTTTCGGAAGGCGACCTAGTTTTACTTTACAATCAAGCAAACGAAATGCTAGGGGTTGGCAAATTTGTACCCATGTGGCATGGTCCATATATTGTCAAGCGGAAGCTAGCAAAAGGGGCCTATGAGCTAGAATATTTTGACGGTGTCTCTTTAGGTAAACCTAGGAATGGGCTTTATCTAAAGCGATATTATGCTTAAAAAATTACTGTGGAGATTTCTTAGATTAGTTTCTTTCTACGTTGGTGTGTTCTTAGATTAAATATGTGTGCTTTACTTCAGAGAGTGTTTTGCATTATTAGTCCTGCTTATCTTGATTTTACTCTTGATATTGCAGATGTAAACGCCTCTCCAAACATACATCGATTTCGCTGATGGTGTTTGTCATAGTACACGGAACATCTCTTCCGCAACCTGGGTTATCTATTCACCCTCTCACGAGTTAGTATCTATGCACGGGGTAAGCCTCAGTCAAACAACGAACAAAAATGCATAATAGAGTGCAGTGATTGAATTATTATCTGAATCCATCTCATTTGGAATTCAAAGTTTGATTGTTAATTTAGATTCGGAACTCGTTGTATTACAGCTTAATCGAGTTTATGCCATTAGAAATCCAGTATTGTTACGATTATTTTTTAGAGTCTGTCTCTTGGAACAAGAATTTGATTACATAGAATACCAGCACATTCCAAGATATTTAAATACATTAGCAGATGCAGTTGCTTCTCGAATGTTAAATAGACATTTGTATTAAATCAAACAGTAAATTTAAAAACATCTCATAAACATGTTTTGCAAGATAACCATAGTAATAGTATAGCATAGCATAAGAGTGTGTCAAAATATACATCGTCATCGATCATAGGTTGAAAAACACCTTATGATTGGAAAAAATGATAGTATCAAAAGTCCAAAAATGAGTCTACAAGGCAATCATCCTCTCACTGGTGATGATCCCGATAAGACACCACTGCTCGGGCCACCCTACAAAGGAACCTCCTAAAAGGTCCTAGGACCCCAATCACACAGCGCTGAAGCCGAAGTGGAATGTCATCTATGCTGGTCTCCATAATATCTGCGGTCAAGCACTCTAGATGGCTCTCCAACTCGTCCAAGGTCTCTGCTAACTAGTCCTATGGGGTCGGTGCTGCTGCAACTGGTTGTCACTGATCATAAGGCTGGAGAGCGGCTGGTCGTCGTGGACCCACATCTGCATTTAAAACTTTTACTATTAGTTTTGGGATGATTTTCAAAAAATACAAAAAATACATATAAAATTAAAATGTTGAAAAAAAAATTTACCTCTATCATCCCATTGCTCTCCTAGTGGAAGAGCCATGTCGGGATCGCCACGATAATCCATCCCAGCGTATGGAAAATCATGAATAATAAAGAGTTGGTTCGCTAACCAACGGAAATACTCTGGTGTGAATCGAATAACCTCAGTACCCTCCTTAGGATGGCGGGCCATAACTGCAACCCATCGCATAACCCGAGGATCTCGGGGAAGTCCAGCCACAACAGTGAGTTGTTGTGGAACCAGCATCGATACCCTCTCTAGGGCCAAGCTGAAAACTAAATAACCATAACCAAAGTTCTTTAGCTGCCCATTATTCACCCTCGCCAATTGGCCCTTCACATTGCTAATACAACATCGCACCAGTTGAAGATGGTGCCTCAGAAGCAGTCTACTGCCATGCACATCTGGGAACCTGTAGCTAGATGCAATGTTGTGCTCCCGCAAAGTATGGTAATAGTAAAGGAAATCACCTTTAGTTTAGGACGGGAGATGGTTTTAACATCTATCCGTTTGTCTGGAGTCTCATCATTACAGAACTCTAGTCGGAGACTAGCGACAGATTGGCCACCTGGCCTAGATCCGAACAGAGATAATTGCTCGCCTCTCTTAGGCAAGCCAATAAAAAATTATATGTCATCTAGCTCAATTTCGAGCCGATTGCCACCAATAATGAAGCACTGGTCTTGTATGCTCCACCTGTTCACCAGCCATTGTAAAACGTCTACCTGTGCCCTCATGCCAGGTATGGTCCAAAATTTGAAAAGCCTGCATGCTCTCAATGCCTGTAATGAAGGTGGATGGAGTAATGCAGCTTGATCCACGTCCTCGTGCTCTCTTTCCCACCAAACAAGCATCTTGTGTACCTACATTGCAAAAATGGGTGGATTAGAATTTTCATTCCAAAATTATATGGGGAAAAAATGGAGAAACTAGGGTTCAAAATCTGCATTCCGCGGGGTTCGCATCCATCCCTTTAGAGACAGTGTGTAGGTGCGCACTTCTCCTTAAGTCTAGGTGCGGCACCCCGACTTTTCTATGTGCACAGAAAAGTCGGGGTTCACAGGGACCACATGGCGCCCCTGCGCAACTCCTGCGGGTGATGTTTTGCCCTAATTTTCCTCCAAAAATCGATTTCTAAACGCTAAAACAAAATTTAAAATGGATGAAATGCAAGTCAAGGACATTGTGGATTACCTAGAGAAGACGATTCTCGATTCCAGCAGTCGGATTTTTCGCAGTTTCCATAGGAATTTTTTTACCAAAAGCTCTTACTTTTACTCCAAAGGCAAATGGTAAAAATGAACTTGTAAAAGCCCTTTTTATAAGATTTTTTGAATAAATAAATTAAATTTATTTATTTTTTACTTTGAAAAGGTCATTTTTGGTGCATTTGTATTATTTTTAAACATATATCAGTAATGTTTGTAGTTTGTGTGCAGAATATTGGGTATTCAGGTGAAATTGGTCATTTTCAACAAAAAACACCTAGGAGTCCTCTTTAAGCTCTTTTCTGACTCGTAAAAAATGAAAAGATTGTCGAGTTTTTCTTTTTAGACTCGCTAAAATGGAATTAAAAGACAGTCATTTTACAGCTCTTTTCCGATTGTATAAACATGAAAAGATTGCCAGACTTTTGTCGTTTCAAGTTTGATATTGGTAATAAAACGACGTTTTTTCGATCGCTTTTTTACTTTTTCAGATTCAAGGCACTAATCATGAAAAGTACTCCTTGATTGTAATGATTAAGCGCTTCTCTCAAGTATTATTGTATACCTTTTCGGGCTTGGGAGAGACAATTTACGAAAAAGGACAACTGTGGAGTTTTCTTAAGTTTTTCTTCTGACTCCCTAAAAATTGAAAAACACTGAGTTTCTCCTATACTGGACTCGTTAAAATTTCACATAAAGGACCTGTTCAATTACAAACATGAACAGACCACTCCTTAGGGTTTGAATCTAAACTAAGTTGGACTCATCCAAAGGATGAGCTTATAACCAAGCAAATGTTATCCTCCTCAAGCTTGTAAAAAATAAAGAGGTACTTGCCAGAAATGGTGGGGGAAAAGAGAGAAAAATGAACCTGTTTGTCGTACTTTGTGTTTTAAAAACTTTCCATCACTCTTGAACAGGACACTTTTATTCACCGGGGTTGGAAAATCCTTTACCTAACATTTAATCAAGCCACATTGACAGTCTTCAGCCAGTTTCCGGGTATTAACTTTGGGTCAACTGTCACCAACCATCTGCAGTGTCGTTATGTGTTCAAGAGGTCTGTGCAAATAAACCATTCACCTGCAAAATATTTTTCATCCATCATTGAGCATCCCTGAGTTAGTTCTTGCTAAAAATATTTCTTCATACTTGATCTATGATTTCGTGTTATGGGCTTGCCTATGACAGATCGCTTTCTATCGACTCCAACTCATTATCTAGAAATATGATCTAGAAATCATCAGTACCTTGGAATCTGCATGCCTCAATGTCAGGTTTCTCGCCTTTGACGATAGGTTGCATCATTGACCTTTGATCAAGGGATTCTATGACATGTCCGAAATCGACTCATTCATTCACATTTCATGGATTGTACTGAGTACTTTGAGGGCCATTGACATTGCTGGTGGTTCCTCTCACACTTGTTAATAGTTTACATCATTGAATTGTAATCAAGTAGTTTCTACCATGTTCGACTTCAACACATTCATTCACATGGATAGAATCGTACTAGTTCTGGAAGTAGAAATGAAGACCCTGGATCTAGTTACCACCATCTAGGCTGCGAGGAATTTTGTTATCATTACATAGTGGACTATTCATAAACAGATGGATGCACCCATACTGTGTCCATATGTCTCTACTTGTGATATAATATAAAATCATTCTTGTATCAGAATATTTTTAGATACTTCTTAGTCAGTTTTGATCTGAGTATGGGAATGCCTACCTCACCGATGATATTTTCACATATATATGTTTTGTGTTGAATGTTTTTTACAGGTTCTGACCTGGGTATACACAGGAAGATCCTTGAAATGATAAAGTCCTTCACTCTTCTTAGATGATCAAAAATTATCCTCATCTATTACAGACGTTGCACTTTAGGGGGCAATCTGTTACACAAAAATTGTCACCATGACTTTCTACAGTTTGTGTGAGTCCATCACCACTTATGAATACCTCCTTGGCAAGTGTTAAGCCTCAGCTCTTCATATCAAGCCTTGAAAATGGGAGAAAGACCTTAAAAATATCTTAAATCCTGGTTTCGCACTTTCTCCTAGCATTGCCTGCGGTATCGCACTCAATGGTCATGTCCCCTATGAACCTAACCACTCTGTCTGTTAAGTGATGGGTGCGAACCCCTGTAAAAGTTAAAAAGGTATGAGTTCACTCTTAAAAACTCACCTTGGGTCACTTCTGGATGCTTCTAGAAGGAATATTATGCTGGCAAGTCCACTCCACCTTAGTTCATCCATTCCATAACTAAGGGAGCTAACTCCATGATATGAGGTTCTTATCCCATTGAAGGAGGAACTTATCCCTTCAAAGGTGGACCTGCAACTTCCTCCATTTGCACTATAAATTCAGGCATTGGGCTAGTTGTAGGTGGGGTTGAAAGCTAAAGATTCTTGAGGGTAAATGCTGCTAGAAATTAGACTTCCTTTTTGAGCTTGTGAGAGGAGAGATCACATACCTTTCATTTCACTTGGGAAGTGAGTGAGGCTACCAAAGTAGAGGAGATTCATGCTGGATCCTGGAAAGACCTTGTGCAACATAAAGGCAAAGGTTCTAAGGTTCTTTTATTCATAAAGTTAATACAATCAAGTTTTTTTTTCTCAATGAACTATCTCTAATGGTTTATTTTATGAGCTCCTTGATCTTCATAATGAACATGTTTTATTATATTATCTATGCAGGTGTTCTTTGATGTTTGTTTGTTTATGTATGCAGGTTATTAAAAGGGAACTGCTTGAAGTTGTTGGAACAAAGCTTCCACAAACAAGCATTAGACCGAGGTAGGGTCTATTACACCTCTTAGTTTTCATTTATGAATTGAAACATGTTTAGAGAAAAGTAGATTTGCTTGTGCTGCTTGTTGATAGATACCATTTGATACTAGGGAGATCGGTCTTGTCCACAAGAACGATTTATCCGGCCAACAATATAGTCCTTCATTTGTTTTAAAAGAAGTTTTCCATTCATCTCCTTCTCTAATCCTTATTTGATGATACCCACGTTTTAAATCCAACTTTGTAAAATATCTTGCTCCACTTAAACAATCCATCAAATCTTCAATTCTAGGTAAAGGAAATTTGTGCCTGATTGTTATTTTGTTGATTGCTCTTGAATCAGTGCACATTCTCCAGCCTCCATCTTTCTTTGGACTCAACACTATTGGCACTGAACAAGGACTCAAACTCTCTCTAATCAGTGCTTTATCTAATAATTATTGAACCTATTTTCTTATTTCTTCATTTCTTGTGGGAGTCATCCTATAAGCTATTTTATTTGGCAGATTTTCCCCTGGAATCAAATCTATATGATGACTGATTTTTCTAACGAGTGGTAATTCATTAGGCAAATCATCTATAATGATATCACAATAATTTTCCAACATCTCTTTAATTTCAATTGGAAAATCAAAAATTTTGGTAGAAGTAGTTATTACCTTGGGTTTGCAAATCAATGCAAAATTTACCTCATTCTCTTCAATCAGCTGCAAGTATTTTTTTCCACTTAGCAATAGAGTCTTGGATCAAATTTTCTTGATGCATCCTCATCTTCCATAGGCAGCAATGTATGATTACTACCATCTTTACCAAATTTGTATTTGTTCTTTTTCCCATCATGGATAGCTCCTCTGTCATACTGCCAAGGTTTTTCGAGCAATATGTGACACACATCCATAAGCATTACATCACACAGAATTTTGTCTTTGTAGCTGCCCAACTCCAACTCCACTTCACACTGTTCATTCACTAACAACTGATGTCCTTTTTGAATCCATGACACCTTGTAAGGTGTTGGGTGTTTCTTTGTCTTCAATTTCAAATTTTCCACCACTTCTACATAGACCAAATTATTGGTGCTACCACTATCAATTACCATTTCACAACATTTTCCTTGAACCTTACACACAGTCCTGAACAAAGTCTTTCTCTGTACTGGTTCAACAACTTCCTTTGTTGGATTTAACAAAAATTTATTAACTACCAAAGATTCCCCTTTCTCTGGTACATTTTCTTCTTCTAGCACCTTTTCTACTTCCTCTTCAATCTGAGCAACAGTTACATTTCTCTAATTTGTTCTTGCATTTTGTGGGCACTCATAGGCTTTGTGTCCCATCTTGTTACATTTGTAACATCTGATTTCTCTTCCTTTGCCTCTGCCTCCTCTTTCTCTGGAAAAACTCCTCCTGCCACTTGCATCACCTTCTATGGGTGTATGTTGATTTGAGTTACTGCTCGCTCCATCTCTAGGTGTTGTAAATCTTCCTCTACCACCTTCACTTCCTCTTCCTCGAAAAGTACCTCTAGTTCTAGAAGTTTACTTCCTCATGAGTTTTTCTTTATCCTTCAATACCATCTGATAAGCTTCTTCTACTATTTTAGGGAAAACGCACTTATCTCATCATGGATCTCCATTCTGAGACCATTTATGTTTCTTTAAACCTTCTCGTTTGTATCTTGAATTTGTCTAGATCTTATGCTCACTTTGTTAAATTCCTTTGTCTATTCTTTCACTGTCAAAGACCTTTGTCTAATGTTCTGCATCTGTCTAAATAATGAAAGTTGATAATCACTTGGCAAAAACCTACCTCTCAACTTTGCCACCATCCTATTCCAATTTTTAATTGGTTGCTTGCCAAGTCTCCTTATTTCTACCTGCACTCCATCCCACCAAACTATTGCATGTCCTTTCAATTTTGTGATTGTAAATTTCACTCTCTTTCCTTCTTCCATTTCTTCACAATCAAATAATTTATCCATGTCATTAATCCACTCTATCAACTACTTAGGGTTTAAACCTCCTGTATAAATTGAAACCTCAAATCTGGGTTTAGATGTGGATCCCAACGCTGATTTAAAGAATCTCATTTCACGAGTAACTTCTGCAGGTTCCTCTTCTTTTGTAGCTTCAACTTCAATGTCATTGACATTCCAGCACTTGCGTCTCTTTGATTCCCCATTTCCACTACTTTTAATCTAGCTTGCATCTGTTGCATAGCTTCCAACACTTCAGCATTTGCAATTGGTCCTCCTCTTCTTTCACCACCACCAAATATTCCTCGAATTTTGAAAGCCATGTTGGATTTCTTTTTCTGATCTTTGAGATCTTGCTCAGTGTCAATAAGCTACTCTGATGCCACTATTGGTGGGTTGGTTGCAGGTTAAGGATAGTTGTTCAAAACGAGAAACTATTCCTTCAAGTTTGGGTGGAACTTCTTCTCATTTTTCCTTTGGAGTATCAGTCATCAACCTCCAATTTTAGTTATTTTGCTAAAATAGTGGAACTATTTAATTTACTTGGTATATGGAAAACCTTCAAATTTTTATGGAACCAAAAGGAATTAAAACCCAATTCATAACCTTATCACGTCCGAAATTTAAATTAAATCACATGCATCTTCCAACGCAACCACCATTAGATATGACCCCTTCAAGCAGATGATCACGATCAACTGAGCTATTAACTTAGTTTTATAAATTATCGCATCCCATTTTGGAATTAATGTCTTCACTTATTTATACGCGACGACCATTAGATCGATTGGATCTATCCAATCAGACGATTCTAATCTTCTTCCGCTTTTCTCATGAATGTTTCAGGTTTCCTCGTTCTGCCAGACTTAGTACTTATGCCAAGTTTATTTATTATCTGTCAGATTCATGATATTGCTAACTAACTCCATGATTTCAAGATACACCCAAGTTATTTCAATGCATAGTGAGTGAAGATTTAGATGCAACAATACAAGATTATACAAAATCTAATTCTAAAGGGCTTAAACTGGAAATCAACAGAACTTAGAAATATTTCGTAGGAAATTAAAACCTCCAGGAATTGATCATTCATGCACAATATTCACAGAGATAAAGAGAGATTCCAAATTTTACATTCCAATCCTCCTCAGCCAAAAATCCCATTCTACTAATTCAAAACTTACATAAATACCTATACATACAAAAATCAAATCGTAAATTAATGGATCAAATCTGCCTAATCCTAGATAATATCTAATACACATGATATTCTCCTCAAGAATCTTAACTAAGCCTAAATACATGAATTAATTACAAGATAATTCAAATCCATGAATTTTAGCTCAAATCCTATCTAGAAAGATTTGTAAAGTGACAACTAAAGGATCCCACTCCTTTGCTTGTAAACTATTTTTGTATTTTTGGAATAAAATTTGAAGTCTTTTGTCTTCAATCCTCATCCTCCTACGTCAAAACCTCTCATGGTCTGCAAAATACCACTCTTCTAGCTTTAGATGAGGAATCTACGCCAAGCATGAACCTTCAAAAGTGATGTGCCCTGGTAGTAGTGGCATATTTAGGAGGAATTTTCTTGCATATCGGTCCTTAGGGACCTTCCTTTTTCCCTTACATGGAGGGATATACTTTGGAACCTTGGAGATAGGCTCCATGCCCTCAACGTATATATCCTCCATGCCCTCTTCGACCTCCAAATCCACCACTTTCTAGTTATCCTTCACTGATTTTTTCTCTTTCTTTTGGTCCTTGGTAGTAGCATGCTTCCTTGGTGACTTGCGCACCGAGATTGTCTTCTTCTGCTTTCTTGGGCTTGGGGACTTCTCGCACTCATGTAGGTTTTGGTGTAGGCGACCTCGACACCGTAGGCACAGCGACTGAAGCCTCCGTTCTCACAACCTCTTGAGTAGCTCCCTTAGAAGTGACATCCCCACCAGTAATCATAGTTTCCATGGGGCTTGGTCCTAGCATATTTTTGAGGATGAATGTATGATTTAACTCTAATAACTTGAGAAAGGCAGGGCTCACGACTAAATCCTCCCAATATGAGTGATTCATAAGCAATCGACAGCACAATGCAAAAATTCTAAGGACACAAAGTGTTCTTTAGCGGATGGCCATACGTAATTTATAGGTGAATTTGAATTCAACTTCAACCATCCCCCAAAAATTTGTCCATAAATTTTGATTTGGCAATAGATCTCCAAATACTTCAGCCTTAAATGCCTTAAATGTCACCCCCCGCTCCTCTTAACCATATCTTGGCAATCAAATCATGAACAGTGACCATAATGGTCATTTTGTAGCTGTGTTATGCAATGCTGCCCTCTGTAGTGCAGCTCCCTGCACCTCTTCTAGTACTGTGGCACAACCCTTTTTCGTGCAGGCCCCCTATCGTGTAGTTACACCAACTGAGAAGGGTAGTTTATAGTACCGTTCTTCCTTGCAACTTTCCAGAGCATTAATAATTTGCTACTGTCATGTAGTCACTAGGCCGGATCCCCTGTGTAGGGCTTCAACTGACTTCTATTTACCCTTCCCAGAAATGGATCTCCATTTAACTTCGCGAGCTGAACTACTCCACCATCTATAATTTCTTTGATGACATATGGTCCCAGCCAGTGCATCTGAAACTTCTCTGGAAACTTAGAAAACTTACTTTCATATAATAAAACCAAATCATTTACCTTGAAGGTGCACAGTTTGATGTGCCGATCGTGCAAAGCTTTTTCATGTTCCTTTCGAACCTGCTGATGGAATTCAGCCAAAAATCTCTCCCTCGAGCTCCATTAGCTACGCGAGCTATTCTTCTAAGGATTCGTGGTCCGCCATTCCTATGAAATCCACTATGTATATAATAGGCACAATGTACTCCATAGGCATTACAGCTTCTACGCCACATACCAACCTAAATGGTGTTTGTCCAGTAAGATTTGTACAGGTAGTTCTGTAAACCCATAACACTGACGATATGCACACGTCCCAATCATTCCACTGCACATCGTACATCTTTCTCAGTGTATTTTCTAATATCTTATTAAAATCCTCAGTTGTTTCATTGGTTTGAGGATGATATGGTATACTCTTTTGATGGTAAACTTGGAACTCTTTTGTCAACGCATTGATTGTTTCATTAAGAAAATGTGTACCGTGGTCACTCATCCAAAACCTTTGGGCAACCAAACTTGGTCAACACATATTCAAACAAAAATTTTATTTATGTTGCCCCTGTACAGTCTTTCACAGCCTGTGCCTCCACCCATCTAGTCAAATACTCTGTCACGATGATGTCATAATGGGCACCAGTTTTCTTTCCTGGGGTTGAATTGGTCCTACAAAATCAATTTCCCATTTCTCAAATGGCTACAATGACACCTGTGGATTCAAAGGCATCTCATCCCTCCGCGATGGCCTGCCCATCCTCTGACATGCATCATATTCCTTGCAATATGCTTTAGAGTCTTTATGTAGTGTTGGCCACCACAACCCAACAGGCAAAATCTTTTGCGTTGGTTCTTTCCCTACATAATTCCCTCCCACAACTCCTCCATGAGCTTCAGCAAGGATACTATTTCACTCAAAATCAAGCACATAACATTGAAATATCTCATCCAATCCCAGCTTATACAAATGGTCGGCAATGACCGAAAATTCTGTCGCACTCACCACCAATGATTTCTTCTATTGATTGGTACATCCCTCTGGAGCCATCCCTATGGTTAGTAAGTGGATAA
Organism: Pinus taeda; assembly: GCA_000404065.3. Classification (NCBI taxonomy): domain Eukaryota; kingdom Viridiplantae; phylum Streptophyta; class Pinopsida; order Pinales; family Pinaceae; genus Pinus; species Pinus taeda. The sequence goes on from APFE031200154.1 coordinate 213,025, forward strand.
TATCCTAAAAGTGATTATCTGCTACATGCGCTGTAAAGAGCTGCGCGTCAGGAATCCCTTCCTCCAAATTAATAGGCTCCTTTCCTATTTCAATGCGCGACAGATGGTCTGGTCCCACGTTCAATATTCCTGTCTTCAGAATTACTTCAATATCATATTCCTGAAATGACAATAGCCATCTACTTATTCCCCCCCCCGCCCCGCCCCAACACAGGCTTATTTACTAGATACTTTAATGCAGAATAGTCTGTGTACATCTTTAAATGTCTACCTAGCAGGTAATGTCTAAATATCTAGAGCACGTACACCATAGCTAACCGTTCGCACTTTGCTGTCAAATAATTATTTTCAGCCTTTGACAAATTCCTACTTGCAAACACTATAGGATGATCCATCTCCCCTTCACCGGCCTGTGTCAACACTGCTCCCAACGCAATACATGAGGCATCAACATGCACATGGAATTTTTTCTTCGAGACTATGAAAACCAAGATCATTGCAGTAACAATTTCCTCCTTCAAGACATCTAGACTATGTTGACATTCTTCATTTTAATAGAATGTAGCATCCTTTTTTAGCAACTTTTCCATGGGTGCAGTAATCTAAGCATAACTCTTGATGAACTTCTAATAGTATCCAGTATGACCCAGCATGGCACACAGCTGTTTGACACTTCTTGGCATCTACAAATTAATTATGACTACAATCTTAGCAGGGTCCACCATTAATCCTTGCTTGCACACCACATGACCCATCAAGATTCCTAAAGGGACACAAGACAGGCATTTCTTCAGGTTTAGTACAATTAGATACCTTCGGCATGTATCCAACCTCAAGTGCAAACTAGCTACATGGCACTTTACAAGCCCAAACACTGTCCAGTCATCGAAATATACTTCCAACAATTTGTGAACGAACTCCTTGGATGTCGTGATGACTATGGGTGAGAATATCATTGGTGCATTCTTAAGTCCAAAAGGCATCATTATATACTGGAAACATACCCACTCTGTCATGAAGGTGGTCTTACTCTTGTCTTTTGGCAGGATCTTAATCTGATGGTATCGAGAGAACCCATTAGTGAATGAGTAGGCCTCCTGGCTCTGACATTATCTAGTACTTCATAAATAAAAGGTGTTGGAAAGGGATCATGGACATAGGCATCATTAAGCTTTATGAGATCTACGCAAATCCTTATTTTGTCCTTCTGCTTGTTTTCCTAAACTACCATTGGACTCGCCCAATCATACTCCTCCATAGGTTCAATAATACATACTTCAATCGTGATGTCATTTTGTGCCATAGACCTACCTTCACGCAGATCAATAAGCCCATATGGCTTATCAATGTAACTTCCTTTAATCAACCTCTAGACCTCCGCGAAGGTCTACGACTAGCTTTTGCGGACCTTGAATAGGTAAATTAACTACTTACATGCATCAAAGATTACTCTTAATCCAGTATTTACTCAGATCTGCTTAAGTGTTTAATAAATTTAGCGTACAATGATATAATCTTCACATAAACCCTTAATGTTAATTGCACTCATATAACAATATAGATTCAGTAAAGTTGCGCATCAATACAACATTATTTCATAAACCAATCATTCATCACAACATAAAGCGCATTCATACATAATAGAAGTAAATAGGTAAAACACGAGAATTTCTATAATAATATTCTTTACTAATATTTATTTTAGTTTATTGACTCCAGACTTCCCTGCACACTCAACTGCAGGGGTCCGCGCACTCGTCTACGAACTCTACTCTAGGTCTCTATGCACATAGTTGTAGAGCCTTCCTTCTTACTTTTTGCGCTAATTCTCTAGACTCTTTCCATATACCAAATTCCTTACTTTCCTTAGACATCCCTAATGCACACTTATTTATACAATTCCATGGTCCGCAGACCATGGGTAGTTCTTCAGAAATCCGACTTAACTTACATAAAAGAGGGTAAAACCCTTTTTGACTCTTTAATTATATACGCACTTTGCAACAACAATTTGCGGAGACTTTACATACTTTTACATAAAACTTGGGCTTTTTCCCCAAAATTGACCCTAGGGGACCCCATACCAACGTGCTCCACTAGCCATGTAATTTTTGAAGAGAGGTCATTTCTCTTTAGAGTGGCCTTCTGATTTACACTTTGTACACCACACTTATTCGTGGAATTCTTACTTTTATTCATATCTTGTAACTACAGAGTCAAATTTGCCAACTAGCTCTAAATCTACTGCATACCCTCATTGGTATCTCCTATCGGTGAAGCTTCTAATTTCATTGCAAGCTCCAGAGCTTTAGCTTGAGTTTCTATTTTCTATTGTGTCAAAGGCAATCTAATATGTGGCAACAGCGTAGATATGAACCGTTCCTTATGCTGCTATAGAGCTATTTCGAAACTCACCTGGTCCAATAATACCTTGAATATTTAGTCAAATTCCCAAACAAACTCAGTAGGCCTTTGTTTAATTTCTTTTAATTATGTAATACACTGTGACTCAAACTACGGCTTCTTAAATTCTTTTAGGGACACTGTTTTAATGCCTCCAAATGATCTAATATGATTGCTTGAATAATTCATGTAATCTAGGAATGTTGTGACAAGTTGTGCCTTCTTTATATCTTCATCATGGACCTATTTTGTTGTCCATACTGATTCGCATAAAAACCAAAATCGATCAGGATCCTCTGATCTAGTTCCTTTAAAAATAGGTAGATTAATATCATCGCCATATTCCTTCTCTGGGAGGGGGAAGGGAAGGGGGAGGGGGATTCGTAGGAGGAGGGGGGTGCAGGGTAGGGATAGTAGGGGGATAGGGAAAACCAAAATTACCCTAACTATTTTTAGATTGATGCCGAAAGGGTGAATACTGCGGAGTTACTCCAACATTTTTAGGGATTTTTTCTTCACTTTTAGACTCGCATAACAAAGGGTTGTAGAGAGTTTCTATAAAAGTCTTTGGATCTTGGCTACGAGATCTCTTCATAGTGTCTATTCTATATATTTTTCCACTTCACATTGTTCTAGTCTCTTCTTCAAATCTTCTCCCAAACATAAGTAAATAATAATCTAATTGCACTCGTAAAATTCCCTTTTCACAAAAAACCATCTTAATCCAAAGTTTTAGAGATATCAGGTGCTTACCTCGTAGTCCTTTGAAAAAACTTTGTTCTACTTTGTTGTAGGACATAGTCAAGTATACCGCAAACTCAGTAATGAATCCTCCTAGGATGTTATCAATCCATAAATCAACGTCTCTTGAGATCCTATTGTCAGTGTTCTTGAGTCGTTGTATCAATTCAAGAGTCCACTACTTAAGTTTGTCCCCTTTAAAACAATTTTTTCTCTTAGTCAACCTTGAAATCCACTCGTATAGCTCCACATGAAATGAAACGAAGAAAATTTCATACTGATCTTTAAGAACATTCTTCTATAATCACATTTTAGATGACATCTGAGGATTTCTATTCTCCTGATCTGCAAATTTTTGTTCCTTATGTTCTACCCACACTTGGGTTTCTTTCTACGACAAATGCCACATAAACATGTCCCTCAAATAGATCTCAATCCCAACAACGGAACCATTTTTTGGCTTAGGTTTTCCTAGCCCAAGTTCATTTATTAATGCACACCAACAAAACCCTCAATCGTTGGCCCTTTCGGCAATGACTTGCATGCAAGTTGTAGCCTCACCCGAAGTGACTATGGGAGGTTGCATAGCTAGGTTTGTACAGCTTTGAAGGATGACGCGGTGTGACATTTTGCTCTATTTTTACTTAATATTTTATTCTTTACTTCGCGGGACTTGAATCATCTACTTAACCGTGCTATAAAAAATCATAAACAACACTACACGAAAGTAAAATATAACCAAAATACTACGCAGAAAGCAGAGACACACAATACTCATACACAATTTACACTGAGCAAATTGTACTTCTCTATATTAATGCTTTGAAAGAGTGTATAATTCTTCGACCTGCAGACCCATCTACAAGTCTCTACATACTCAGCTGGAGACTTTAGGCCTCTGTGCACTCAACTACGGAGCATTTCATTCTAGACCCAAAATAGATAGAGATATTCACTTATGCTTGTACCATATGATTACATCTACATATCTCTCTTCAACTGACATTTTTTCCCTTTATATACTAATTACATCAATGGGTATATCACACATGCCATTGTCCAAATACCATGGATCTCCTAAAATAAGCAACTATTACCCAAAAACTCGTTACAAAAAGAAGCGGCTTTGAAAAGTAAACTAGGAATGAAAAACCACAATTACAACTATATAAAAATCATGTCAGAAAAGTAATCAAGTTTGTACATGTGTATATAGGAATATAAGTCAAATTATAAATTAACATTGTAAACTCTGAAACAAGAACTATAAACTCAAAATGGTAAGTCTAGCAAAAAAAATCCACCAAAAACATGAAAAATCAACTTGAAAATGAAAAGTGTTGATGCTTGAAAAACACTTTTTTTTTTTCTAGGGTAAATTTTCAACATGTTTTAAAAATGCCAATGAAAACCAAATTTTCGTGCAAAAAATCCTCAGAAGTTGATATAACTTCTGCTTTTTTTCTTGGACAAATTTTCAACATTTTGAAAAATGGCGTAAAATATTTTATCACGGCTCTGAAAAAACATTAAAAGTTCAAAGAATAATGAAAACATAAATTTAAAAATAAAAGAAAAGAAAAACAAAAAGTAAATTTTATATATATGTGTGTGTGTGTGTGTTTAAAAAACATAAAATTTTAAAAAAAACAAAAAAAATCCAAATATATAAAAACATACAAAAAATCAAAAAAAAAAAAAAAAAAAAAAAAAAAATGAACCTAAAAGGCAAAAAAGAATCAATCATAAAAATGTTAAAAAAAATAAAACAAAAATTAACCTATAAAATAGAATAAGAATTAAAAAAAATGCAAAGAAATAAATAATAACAAAACATATTTCTTTAATTAAAAAAAAAAAATCTTGTAAACAATAAAATATAAAAAAAATATACAAACTATAAATTAATAAATAAAAATACAACAATTTTTAAAAACTATTAAAAAGAACTATAAATTATAAAAAGAAAACCGAAAAAAATAACAAAAACAAAAACAAAAAAAAACAAAAAACAACAAATTTTAAATAATTTATAAACAAAATATAAAACAAATTAAAAAACTATTTAAATTAAATTTTAAAAATCTAAAAAACTATTTAAAAAATATACACAAAAAGAACAAAAGAAAATAAAATTAAAAAAACATAGTTAATTACAATGTTAGAACATTAATATTAAATTTTTAGAAAAAATTAAAAATTATTACAAAAACATAAGAAAAAAAATTGGGATGGCAAGGCTAAGATCCAATTGTGAGAATTAGATTAGATTTTAACTCCGCCCATTTAAAATAATAATAATAATAAATTATTAACAAAAAAAATTAATATTTTCTTTTAAAGTGGGTCGGGCTGAAATCCAATTCTAAAAACCAGATTTCAGCGCCACCCACTCAAAACAAAAAACAATATTAACATTTTTTTTAATAAATTTTTTGAAAGGGGCAGTGCTGAAATCTGATTCTGAGAATCGGATTTCAGTACTGCCAAGGGGTCAGTGGGGGCACAGTCCTGGGCAGGCGAAGTTGCATGTAGCTCCACCTACCCAAGGAACCAGGGAGGTTTGCACCACCCAGGCCCTTATGTGGGGCTAAAGATGTGCAGCTTCAGCTCCTAGAGGCATGCTCTGCCCACCCCCCTGGTCCCTAGGTGAGGCTAGAATCCGATTCTCAAAATTGGATTTCAGCCCCACCCCTTAAAAAAAAATTGTTAATATATATATATATGTGTGTGTGTGTGTGTGTGGGGGGGGGGGGGGGGGTGGCTGGGGGGGCAGGGCTAAAATCCGATTCTCAGAATCACATTTCAACCCCGCCCACTTAGAAAAAAAGATATTAACAAAAAAAAAACTTGTAACAATTTTTTTCGAAGTGAGCAACAGGGCTGAAATCCGATTCTAGGAATCGGATTTCAGGCCCCCCACTTACAAAAACAAAAAAAACGTTAACATTTACTTTTTATTTTTATTTTTTAAGTGCGCGACGTTAAATCCGATTCTCAAATCAGATTTTAGCACCCTCACATTCAAAAAAAATGTTAACATTTATTTACTTATTTTTAAGTAGGTGGGGCTCGCATTTCAACTCCAACCCTCCAATTTTTTTTTTATTTTTTTATGTCTTTTTCATATTTTTTTTTAAGAAATTTTAACATTAATGTTCTAAAAAATTTTAATTAATTTTTTTTATTTGTATTTTTTGTTTTTTTTTTTTTTTTTAAATATATATTTAATAGTTTTTTAAAATTTGTTAGTTTGTTTTATTTTTTTGTTTATAAATTTTAAATTGTTTTAAAGTTTTTTTGTTTTTTTTTTTTTTTTTTTTTTTAATTTTCTAGTTTTTTTTTAATCAATTTTTTTTTTTATTTTTTTTTTTGTTTTTTAATAGTTTTTTAAAATTGTTTGTATTTTTATTTATTTATTTATGTTTATAGATTAAAAAAAAACAATTTTTTTATTCCTTTACAAGATTTAAAAAAAATATTAGAGTTATGTCCTTTTGTCTTTATAAAAAAAATTATATATTTCTATTTTTAAGTAATCAACATTTAAAAAAAAAAACAAGATAAGAAAACTAGAAAAATTGTTAAATAATCAACATTTAAAAAACAATTGGACATAAAAAAAATTAAAATCTAAAAAAATGTAATATTTAAAAAAAATATCCATAGTTAATACATTAGAAAATATAAAGTGTCAAAAATAAGCCCTCTAGAAAAGGGTTGATGTTGCATCAACACGTTACAAAATCAGCATGAAAATCTTTAACATTTAAAAACAAATATTTATATTTGATACATAAGAAAATTTGAAGTGTCAAAAATATGCTCCAAAAAAAATTATATGTATTCTGCATCACCACTTTTCAAAATTGGTTGACCTTTTTTCTACTTCAACGGAACAAGTAATCGTATCAGTTCCCGTTTCAAAGTTTACATTGTTAATTATGAAACCCTAGTAAATAATGTAACTATAACTACTCGAAGTGAAGAAGATAAATTTACACAAAAAAAGCTTAATATTTACCAATACCTGGGTATTTTAACTTATCCAGCGATTATGCTTCACCAGCGTGCAATTGTTGCTCAAATAACCAAACCAAATTATCACCACACATCAAATGGGTGTCGGATTAACTCTTCCATAAATCCAGAAAAATACAAAGATATTTAACTACATAAATATCATAGTAATGTTTTCAAATAACTATCAAAAAAACAAACTAGGAATTGAAATTACTATTTTCGAATTCAAAACCTGTAGTAATGAAGAATACCTTATTAAAAATATGAACGTTGAACTATTCAAAGGAATGCAATTAATGTATATGAATAACAATTTTATAGACCAAAAAGCATGAATGGTTGGCAACAAATTTTCTTATAAAAAACCCACAAAAACTAACGAATAACCCTGAATAGAAATGAGTTGCAGAGCTCACAAAACCTTGGTGGCACCAAGTGTGAACAGAACAAAAACTTACTAAAATGACGGGCGAAAGTTAATCATTTGGTATACCTAGAAACCTAATTAGCTTAACATTGTTGATCTTGTACGAGTAAATCCCTGTCATCGATTCTAGGGTTTATGCTAATCCCCACGACCTCACTTCAAAGTAACAAGTGTAATAACAGACAACGACCATGCTTATGAATATTCTTGAAGGGATATCAAATTGTTTATAACACATTAATGGTAGAAATCATGGATAGAAATATCAACAAGGGAAGCTGCAGGGCAGTAAGTCCCTATCTCAAGTGGATGATTTACTTGGGTTGAAGGGGGGTTGCTTCTACTTATGAAGAAGTGAATGTGACTTATCAAGATAATAGTTGATATCTGTACGTGACCTATGAACTGAACCGATACCAAACAACCATAGGAAAGAGCAAGAGAATCAAATATATGTGCTACATGTATATAGACATGTCAGAGTCCAAAGAAAAAGAAACCATAGGAAAGAGCAAGGGAATCAAATATCTGCACTACAAGTATATAGACTTGTTAGAGTCTAAAGAACAAACAACCATAGGGAAGAGCAAGGGAATAAAATATTTGCGCTACAAGTATATAGACTTGTAAGAGTCCAAATAACTTGTTATTGAATCTGTTCACACAACTTATAACATGAAGCCTCTTCCTATCCACCCACACCGTTTCAAAGTCTCAGAAACATGTTTATAACATTGATTCTCTCTATGCTAAAGTGACCCAAACATTCACCAACTTTGATGAGCATATGAAGCATGATCCTTCATCTATGGGCCCTATGTTGTAAGAATGATGGTAGTTGTCTTGGGGATGAGAAAGGACTTTGTGTTGGTGCTCTGTTGCCACCCTATTTGACAATTTGGGGACTCTCATATTCTAGCCTTCAATATGCCTGGCTTGAATTAATGAGGGTGTCGATCATTCTAGGCTAGGGAACTCTGAACCCTAAGACATTTAAATACGAAAATTTGCCCAAAATGATATTCGTTATCATTATGTCACATATTTTGAGTTTATTTAAACTTCATATGGAACAAGAATAATATTCTTTTGTTTCCCATTCTATTTTCTCTGTCTACCAAAAACGTTTGAATGTGCGTAGAGGCAAACACACGAAATTTGTTTAAAACTTAAATTGTTTCAAATTCATGAGTAAATTCACTGATAATGCACGTAAAATCAAACATGCCAAATTTTCTTAGAGCCTTAGTTTTTTGGATTGCAATAGATATATTAAAACAAATTCATGGGCCAAGACTTAGATCAATTTGAAAGGATCGGTCCTAAAACCTGAAAAACTTGTGGAACAAGTAATTATCAATTAATAGTTCCATAGACTGAACCAAATTTAGGTGTCTAGGGCACCTAATTTAATCCAAGGCTCTAAGTTATACATTGTTAAATGCTTATTTATTTTCCTCTAAGGTGAACGACTAAGATATTATTGAGCTCAAGGATATTCTACTAAGATTTAAAGAATACTAAATACTCTCTATTGAGACACTGCGTTAAGCTACTAAATATTCTAGGGAGAAATTGAAATAGAAATAAATATACTTACTTGCTTGAAGATGAAGCTGCACATAACAGGATCTGCTGCCATACTAAAAACAAAAGATTTATGTATGTAGGTTTTCAACTATTCGACCTACTATTGCCAATGCTATTCTTGATACATTAATAAGAATATTTATTCAAACATGAGATAAACTTAGTTATAACTAAATCAACCATTTTTAACCCCAAACAAAACTATTTTTTGATTTATTACCTATTATTGAAACTATAATCATAATTGCCACTTATTGAACACTGGAAGAAAAGCAAGTGCAATACAGACTGTGGAAAATGCCATGGCTACGAAATACTAAATCTTGAAACTGAGTATCTCAAGGAAAGTGCAAAAAATTATCATTGGATAAAAGGCACTCAGTCTACGATGATATTTGTGAAGGCCCTTCCATCGCTAGACTTAATTAGATACTTGTGGCAGTGGAAGCTATAGCAAGGAACTTCAATAACGCTGCATATGTTGCAAAGATGAAAGACAACTTATTAATTTACTCTAATATGCTATTAAAAGAAAGGAAATATGAGATAGCAATTAAATCCATTTTATTTCATGTCCAATTGAATTCATTATGGAGTAAGAGTAATAAAGGGTGGCCAATGGAAACATTCTGTGGGAATATTGAACTGTTAGAGAAAGTAAAAGACATAGTAGAAAAAGAACCAAACCATGTATACGAGTCCATAAGTTTAGAAGTGGAAATACTTTTAGATGAGTTATACATTCTTCCTAAATTAACAGAATACAAGATTGTTGCACAGAGGATGGGAAACATCAAAGTTGAAAGTTTTACTCTTTGTAAAGCCCTGGATGCACATCTTCATTGGGATTTGAAACATTTAATCTCCATGAACGGATGCAATTATTTAGTGAGGATGATCATTCCAAAATGTTGCTACAAAATAGAATTTCTCCTAAAACACTAGCTTATCTTTGGGATGAATGGGAAGATAAGTTGTTTTCCTCACTGAACTCTATTTGAGACTTGAAAAATGACAAGAAGAGAAAAATATTCTCTACCTAGAGTATGCTATTGAATACTTTGGTGTTAGAAAAAGTAAAAATGATACATTTTGTACTGTGTTTAATTGTTATTCTAATTATGCCAAAGGCAATGAAGGTAAAGAATTATAGAAACCATAGCCAAACCTCATGGGCTCAGATAAGTGTTCAACAACATGGTTGCATGGACTCTAGAGTGCACACTTGGGCTACATGTATGGTCGGTGTATCAACCTTGTATTGTTTTGTTCTTAATTTATGCAAACACATATAATAAATTTTAAAAAATAAAAAATTAAAATGAATAAATAATAAATTAATTAAATTTCAAATAAAAGGAAAATACTTCTCAGATGGAGATTGCATGCATTTTGCGTGCCTGAACCTTCATCTGCTAGTCACCACAGTTGAGTGATCTATTAGTCATGAAACTTGAGTTAATGCGAAAAACATGCCAGAAATTTTTTATGCAGGTTGTGATATGATCATGCGTCCCTTTAATCTCATTGTGGACATGAGAAATGGCTTCATGTAAATAACTTTGTGGTAACTCTTCTGTTCAACTCTATGTACAATCTTGCACTGATGCATCTTGGATATCCAACCTATTGTTTGATGTCGTTAGAACTGCCCTATTGCTAGAAGATAAGGGGAGGGTAGGCATTTAGATTAGTATTAGATGCCTACATGATTCCCTAATGTTGGATGGACAACCGTTGGATCATCGCAACTACCTTCTTGTATTGATTCACTATAACCAAACCATGGAAAGAAGAGTGAAAGACAAGGAAAGAAGGGAAAATGTACAAGCAAAGGACAACTGCATTATATACGTTGCAAAGATAATTTCATAACCTCTATTCAGTTAACGGAGACCCTTCGTGCAGTTCCATATCCCTTTCCAATTGCAATAACAATATACATGGGTCTACTCATATAGGTCTCATAAACTTAAATATATATATATGCACGACAGCTAGCTACCTACCGGACCAGGGAATACCCTCTTTCTTTATCAGTGTCTTTAATGCAAGGAAGGTCATATGCTAGGAAGGAAGGGATTCAAAGTGAAGTGGATCCTTTCTAAACTCCATTACCTATTATTGGAAAAAACATAAGATGATACAGCATGAACAACTACTAGGTAAGCGAAATCCGCCAACGGAATAACTGTGGGTAAAAAACCTGCATCTCCAGCTAGAAGAGATTAAAACTTCAACAGAAGAAACCATATATCTTGCTTAACAATTTTATGCAGAAGTAGGTATGAAACTGTTGCATTTAAAGACCATTCAACAGATATATATATTGGAAGAGAGTGCTAATAAATTATAGTAATTTCGATAGATACTACCTCATCTCCAAAATCAAATTGACCTACAAGTAGGGGAAAATGTAGGAGCATCTTGTTTGTAGACAGTGTGGTGTTGATCTCCAGTTTAGCCATAGTGTAGTGTTGGTTTCCACTCTAGCCACATGATAGTCTTAGTTTTTTTTAACTTTTTTCCTTTGATAATAGTGAATTAAATACTATAGTATTCATTCTGCATAGATAGGTACACATTCTACCCATTAAAACCATTTTCTTGGTGAAAAGAGTCCACCTACTTCTTAACAAAAGAATACCATTTCCTTTCCCATAAGGGAACTAATTTTCTCTACATGGACATGCGATTCTTTCAGCATTTTAGTTGTTTTTTTTTTTTCTCTTAGCCACCATTACCTCTTCACGCCTTTGGAAGCTTGGCTAGTTTCTATAAGTAAGAAACCTAGCCCACATGTGATCACAGGTCTTCACTCAGTTTTGAGGACAGGAAACAAAGTTTGATGGAGTGTTGAATGATTGTAAAGAACTATTATTTTATTTCTTCTTTCCTCTTAAACATGGAACTAAAAACATCAACTAATGTATCAGTCTAAGGGAACATGCAACAACTATTTTGACTCTTCAAGACATCTCAGAAGATATTGTATCCAAGATGGAAAGACCTCCAACTCTTGGCCAGACTGAAATTAATTGCATGTAGTACTTCCCCTTCTTTCAAAGGATCTGGTTTCAGAGTATTTAAAGAAAATTAATATGTGCCTCGATGACAAACACTATTGGAATGCTCAAATGCTTTGGCTGCACATAAATGCATTTCCAGAAATCAATTTGCAGGGTAAAAGAATTTGTATGGTCAAAGGCTTCAAAAAATCCATATGCTCTACATTTAACAGCTGAGAGAAAATTGTTTATATTTCCCCTCATAATTACCTCATTCTTTTTGAGAAGCTATTATTTCTGGACTAAAAATAAAATGACTCGTACTAGGAATTATCACTAGGAAAAACCAAATTTATTAGATTTGAATTAGCTAAATCATATTGGTTTTTTTCTCCTGGCCTGAACTGATTGACTAGATTAAATTTCACCAAATAAGAACTTTGAATAGTTTTCAAAGAAACCATTCTTGAAGCAGTTTCCTCATATAGTTGTGATCTATGGAGTAAAAATTGCACACCAATGAAGGCTTACATAAAGTATGTTGCAAGTTTGTCAAAATTAAAGTACAATCTGAAAATGAAATTATCGAAATTGTATTCTAAAGAGACAAGAAATAAAGCCATGATTTGCTTCCTTGGACGAAGAAAATAACTTTCATTAATGGAGAATTAAGAGAGATGCCAAGAAGTGACCCAATAATTTGTAGAATCTGTCACAACGTTGGATGTTCATGAAACTCCTTCAGGAGAACATTAACCCTTTCTTGAAGTCTCAAAAGGGGTTCTGCCATTAATTCCATCTCGTATATATTTGAATCCTCCATGCAACCAAAACTTACGATTAAGAGAACTGCCACATCCTTACACTACATCCTCAAACAAAACTAGATGTTCTATAATTATTCATGGTAAATAACCTTGTAAATAATGTATTTTTCATAGGATGACTAGGAAATGTTCTGGTGCTCCAAACACAAGCGCAACAAATGGCCTAACAAAAATTTTCCATCCAATCTTGCAGGTAAAGAATACCCAGTCCCTAGAAAAGTTAGAAAGCACATGAGAAGGATAGGAGGCTCAGTCAGTGTAAACAGATTAGCACTTTAGGATGGATGTGATACTAAAACATATTTTCACTTCCATTACTAAAGAAATTTCCAATCATTTAACATATTGCAAAGAAGACAGTGTACACTTAGCACAACCTTCAACAAATTTCTTGCCAGCATCATATACGGTGGTAAATGCATGAAGTCTTCCCTCATCTGAGATCTAAACTTTTCCAAACTGCAACAAGATATTGCCAGAGTCAATACCATTTTCAAGACATGCAAAGTTTTGTGTGTGCTTGCATGTTTAGTATCATCAGGTTGCATTCCCCCAATACGCGTGAGTTGACAACTAACACTACCTACTTCCTGCTCTCTCCTGCTTCCTATGCTACCTCCAACCAAAGTTAGTCGATCCCGTTATGTTAGACACCACACCGTGGCATGCCCAAAGCCACCCAATGTGTCAAGCCATGTGGAGTGCCCTTTGTATATTGTTGCAAACGTTTGAAGCATTTTAAATAAACAAACATTTAATGTTGCAAATTAATGTTAGCATTACTTCCATTACTGAAACAAAAATCAATTAAATAAGTCCAATGAATGTATAATATAACCTCTATGCTTCCGCTACCTCGGGAAGAGCGTGAAAGCTAAAAACTTTTGGTTAAACGTAAAAGCGACTAATGCTATTGTCAAAAACCGATTATTGATAGTCGTTGTTGGCAAGGACTAATAGACCGAAATATTGCGTAAATGTTTAATAAAGTTTTGTT